>SNQJ01S0115018.1:0-10674 GCA_010110895.2 Picea sitchensis
TCCTTCTAGTGGGTGCTAGAGGAAACAAAGAGTTGGTTCTCTTAGCAAGTTGCACCTTGCAAAATTGATGTTGTAGCCTCATTATGAGTTGGTGCTCATATGTATAATATTGTAAAGAATGTAACCATTACTTATCATATAAAGGAAGAGAGGTTTTTACCCTACATGGGTTTCCTCGGGAAATATCTGTCTCTGTGTTTCTCATATATGTGAATGATTCTGAAATTGCCATTGTTTATTTCCCTGCATTATTGTGATCATCATTCAGTGTCTCTACAAAGAGTTTAAAAGAACCATAATTGTTTAAGCACGGTAACAACTGATTCACCCCCCCTCTCAGTTGTCTAACAATTGGATACACTTTGAATTTTTATTTTATTATATATATGTATGTATGCATGTATGTATTTGTTTTTCACGTATCATGCCTTTACCTGTGCGGGAATCTTACCATGTGGGGAACACAAGAATACAACTTAAGGCATACCATGACTTACCCGCAACACACATGCCTTGTCTCATTTTAGACAATGGATTATATTGTTTTTTTATTATTTTATGGTCTTACCTATGCAAGAGTCTCTCACCCTTAAGATATATTACCGGGTTTAACTGCAGATCCGTGACCCTTAAAATATATTACTAGGTTTAATTGTGGATCCATAGTCTGCACTTTGCATGCATTGTGGGCCTTACCCATGCGATAATTTCACGTTTAGTTACCCACAAACCTATTCCTTGCAACCTTTCTTATGTGTGGGAATTTCAAGCTTTCACATTAAGACAAGTTACTGGGTTTTACCACAGAGGATTTACCCTTGGCACTAATCAAATCCTGCACACCCGCAAACCTTAGGATATGATGTAATGGTATTATTTTATTATTTTTGGTTTGAGATCTATGATTTACCAGCCAAAACAAGCCAAGGTTCCTAGGTTCTATACCACATCTAGTTCCACACACAAACCAAGCAAGATAGGGGGGGAAAACAATATATGCCATGCAATTTCAATATACTTGATACATGTGGGATAATTGTTTTAGAGTTAAAGATTGACAATCTAGATCTCCTTGTGAGAAAATCAATAGTTGATGAGTGTCGACTTTAGACAACCATATATTGAGCTATGGGAGTCCAAATAATGCCTAGGACATCTTGTTGGAAAGATATTAAGCAGTAAAATGGGTTGGGAGAGGTATTCAAGTTGTATCAGTAATATAAAATATACAAAAATTCAAAGAACATAAGAGGCCCAAATTTGATGAAAAAAGGGACTATGAAATGTTCATGTAACAATAACTTGATATCCAGGAGATAAAATTAGGCCTACAAGAGCATGGTAGAAATCTGAAGTATAGGAGAAGAAGATGGAAGGATCTTATTCATCATATTGACACCAAAAAGCGCCCAGGAAAATTTGAAGAATAGAAGAGGATACGACCGAGTAGGATCAATGAAATTTTTAATGAGTATCACTCATGAACAACCTTAGAGTGATATTAAATACTCATGAATATTTTTAAATTTTGTTAATAATTCTTGTATATTCATTTAGGAAATTGTATGGGGAATTTGAGTCATTTAATGAGACAAAATAAACAAGTTGAAGAGATAATAATTGTTGGTTGTTATAGAAAGTGAAAGGTATTCCTTGATAAAAGGAATACCATTAAATGTAATAAGGTGTTTTTCCCTGTTGTATATACTAATAATACTATTATTTCTAGATATATAAAGAGTAGAGGGATTTTTGAAATCATGGTTTTTGTCAAATGCATGTGGGACTACTCTACATATGTGTTTGCCATTTAAGTTTATTGAATTCTTCTCATTTGAACTACTTTTGTGTTCAATATTTAAGAAACTTATGTTGTTATTATTTCTAATGAATAATATGGTAATGTTATAGGTTCAGTCCGCAACTATTTGTGATCTAATCTACAATGTTATTGTTTTAAGATGATGTTGATTGACATGAACTGCTTCTGTGATTAATGACATTATTTCATGCTATGTTCATTTTCTAGATGTTCTCCTATGCAGGATAGGTTAGAAGTTGTTAGATTAGTTAGTTTTCTTTTGTTTTAGATTAGATTTAGAGTTCATTAGAATTATTTGGGGAACGATTTATTGTCTTCCCCTCTCTTTCTTTTAATTCTTAGTGGCAACCATACCCGTATACCAGTCGGAAATGCTACCCCAAATGAGAGTAGGTATGATTGGGAATTTCCATCAGGAATTATTCCTTACCTTCTTGACAATACATTTGGAACCATAAACACAACCATGATCCCAAATATGATCATAGACTTGTAACCCTAACTCTAAACTTTGTCATGCATAAAATCCCTGTTGAGGAGAATTCTAATAATAAAAAACACTTGATCTTAGACAAAATAAAGATGATTTTTTTTTAAAGGATTTAAATAATGAATTAAATATCCTATCAAATAAGGACAACAATGAATACCTCTATTGTTTATGACAACCCTCTCTACTTATATTAACAAGTTCTCTATCAAGGTGTTATTTAAAAAGGAAAATAGAACATCCAACCCTTGGTATGATCAAGAGTGTAGTATTGCTAGAAGATCCATTAGGGATGCTTCTAATGACTCCTTAAAATATGACAAGATAAATATGTACAAAGCCCTAATTAATGGAAAAGAAGGCACTATATAAATAGAAAATAAGAGAAACTTGTGCACCTATCTAAGATAGAACCTAAGAAATTTTGGAGGTAAATTTTGACTCATAAAACTAAAGAAAAAAATACGATTCCCTTGATTGATTGGAATTCCTACCTTAAAAATATTTATGAAACCCATGATTTCATGGACAATATTCAAACCCTTTCTATGGAGGAAGAAATTTTCCTCTATAAGACATATAGTTTGTGGTTAAGAAGCTCACAAAAGGGAAAGCCGAGGACATCGAAGGCTACCAAGTAGAATCTTAAAATTGGAGAGCCTATCCGCATCCTTCACATCCACAAGATGACCAATTTAGTAGTGAAGTAGGGGTTCCTTAAACCCTATACTAAAATCCTAGTTGTACCTGTTAGCACTATGTAAATTTTGTCCGACTGAATAGACAAACGATAGAGGTAACTGTTTCAACCTACTTTAGAGCTGGGCATTAGCCTGCTCAACTCAGAGAGGTCTCTCTCATGTCATTCGGTATTTATTTGATAATAAATGGCTAGATTTGGTTTGTTTGGGGGTTTATACAGTTGCTGGAAAAGGAAAAGGGGTGGCATTTGGGGCTATGGATTCAAAAATGAATAAATCAGTGGAAGGTCATTAGAACTATCTAGAGGAGAAAGGCTAAATGAGGCAATTAGTCTGAGTGTTTAAAAATAAAATATGGATGGTGAAAGAGGAAAAGGGAAACAAATAAATGCATCAGATCATATTTAAATGAATTCTGAATTAGTTAAGAAGAAGATTACATCATTTAAATTTCTAAGTCAAGAGCGTCATAAGACGAATTCCAGACTATTAACTCTTCAATTTTAAAAGAGGAAAATGTAAATGAGATTTCAAAGACACAAGAAATACACACTCTGAGAGAAAACATAACTCATATCACAACCATTAGAATATTTTCATACATAGTTCAAAATTCTTCTGCATTGTATATTTACTTTAGCTCCATGTATTTACAAAGTCTTCCTGCTACGAGGGCATGCCCCTCTTCGGTCCGTCCAACCTTTTATTTATCTTTGTAAGGGTATATATAGATAGATTATATCTGGGATTTAGAATGAATCATCTTCCCCAAAGTTTCAAAAATAGCTATCGGTTACAAAAGAGTAACGTACAACAACCGAACTCCTATTTTCTAGGGGACGTTATAAAAAAAACTGACACATTTGAGGTTTTTTTTGCCTTGAAGTCCATTTGTCAATATTATTACAAAATTATTTGACAAACACTAAAATTGGCTCGCAATTTATTTCATCTTGGAAATTTCTTCTTTTAATGTATCAAGTCATGCAGGTTGGTTTTCCCCAACGCTTTCGACCACCTCAATTTTTACCTCTATCTTTTGATGCTTGCTTTGCTTTCTCTTGACAACTCGTGTACGGTGTTCACCAGCTTATCTGTTGATGATTAAATCCTTCATGATGGGATTTAATCTGACCTCTTCGTCTGCTCCTGGATCTCCCAAAGGCTTTGTATAGAATTTCGTTGCTAAGATTTGAGCAACCAATTTCTCTCTCTTCTCCAATGATGAATTTGTCATATTAGTTGAAAATCCTGGTTCACTGGAGGCCACTTGGTCTGTTGTATCCATTTTCCCTGGTTTTGTAGAAGACATGAACTTATCTTCCTTAGCTGAATGATTCGACCTGTGATTACCCTGTTATGAAACAGAACGTTAATTGCCCAAAATAGATTAATGTAACCCATGTTTTGAATGATAATTTTCATTTAGTGCCAATCATGAACTACTAACAAGAGTAATTGCAGGTACATCAGTTTATCATGTTTGGCCAATCTATTTCGAATGATGAGCCTTCAAGTTGGTTATCTAGCGGTTCTCACCTGGTGTTGCATGGATGAAAAGTACTCGAACAAGTGGCGTGAGATGATTTGACCGGCCGTCACTTTCCCCTCTCCACATGCGACCTTTAGATTTGACATATTTAATGATATTAGAAAACATGACAACGGGGCATGGTTGAGCAGTTTCGTTCTCACCCGCTTTTCTCCTTGATATGCTTCTAGAGGTGCCACGTGTCTATGGGTTGAAACCGTAGTATTTTCCCCGACCCTCTCTCTAGTGCTTAACCTCCACGTTGTTTCCTTGCCTGATATGTCTCATGACCGTCGATCTGGGCTTCTCAAGATCTATGGCCCGCTGTGTCCCATCACTCCTACGTCTCCATAAATTTTAACCCTGTCTGCCAGATATGACCACTCCCGCTAATCTAACAATCCTCTATACTGATTTAGCGTTCCGCCAAATCTCAAGACTTGGATTCCAAGAAATTATTGTAGTGATAACATAGGCTCCAACTGGGGATGTTTTTTTTTTTTTTTGACGAAAACGGTTATAGATTATATTAAAGGGGTGGCAAGGCCACAAATTCTGTTACAAAATGGCCCCAAATTTCTTTGGGCCTAATTTCCTGATACCATTCTACTTTGAAAGCTGTAACTTGTGATCTAAACTAGCTCCTATGTTGCTTAACATACTGATTATTTAAAGCATTGGCTACCATACAAAATGCCAAAATGCTGGTCAGATCCTGCTGACAGATTGCTTACAAAGAGGGATTACTTCTTGGAATCCTGGTTCCAGTTTCTATTCAGCTGGGCCATCTTGGCTTCCAACTGTTCCATCCTTTCATCAAATTCTTGCTCTGGATTTTTCAGCTCTTTATGGAGTTTGTCCAGCTCCTCTGCGAAGCCAATTTTGGTGGTGGTAATATCAGCTTCCAGTTGCTCCAATCTGCGCCCAGCCTCCATGTCCAGGTTCTCTAAGAAGTCCAATTGATTATGGAGTAGCTACTACAGATTCGCCAGAGCTTTATCCATTTCTTTCAGACGCTCCTCCGTGCTCAGCTTCCCTGTCGAAGAAGAAGCCATCTTCCTTCGTTGTCTTACCTCGCACGTCCTGCCCTTCTCACTCTGATGCTTCACACTCTCTCGGTTTCTAAGCAACTTGCCGATCTTTGCTTGAACAAGAATGAGAGGGCAGAGGTCGCCCTTTATTTCTTCCGCGCGTGCTCTAATTATTCCAGTTGGATTTGCTGGATTTCTGGCCAGGGGCCGCGCAGATATCTTGTCTTCCCCGGATCTAGAGCACCATTCCTCATGGTACTGAGCCAACTCTTCCATCCAACCAGAGCCTCTGCCACACTCTGCCTTTGAGATTCGCTCGAATCCCATGCTGCTGCCCGATCTTGCATTTGGGAGAGTGCAATAGGACGGCGAGGGTTCATGGGAGCTCCACATTAATCATCATTCCATTGACTGACAGTACCCCCGCCTCCAACAATGCACCTTGGTTGGCTTCCTTATCAGCCATTCCGTTGAGATCCCTTAACACATGAAATAATTGATAAGAATTAAAATTCCTTAAGAGGAGGCGAATTTTATCAAGAAGATTGTTGAAATTAGTACTTTGGGTTGTGGAGTGTTTGATCATGGCCTGTATAATTATTCTGGAATCGTCGATGATTGTCAAATCCTGGATTCTGAGTTTAATTGCCTGGTGCAGACCTTGCCAGAGAGCCAAAGCCCCAGCTCTGTTATTGGACTCTATGCCTAGTCCGATAGAGAATTGCGTTGCTAAGTCCTCTTTGGGATTTTCAATTATGCCCCCTCCCCCTGCCTGGCCTGGATTTCCCTTCGAGGCCCCATCAAAGAAGAGAATAGGCGTTTTTATTTCACATTTCCACTTTGCAAATTCATTTTCGCTTTTTCTGATCTCTCAGCCTTCTTGGATTGAATCACTTCCCTTTTTGATCTATAATCCTTGTATTTTGAACTGGTCTATCCAACGCTCCTCTTCTTCATCCATCTTGTGAAGCTTGATTGTAGAGAAAAGATGAGAAGCTGATTCTCCCAACAAATCTTGAATTTTAGTGATGACTACTCATTTGACTTTCTCTGAAAATTTTGTGGTTCCTCTCTAATCAAAGGTTCCATAGGACAAACTTTGGTAGCATTCCCCATATCAAGAGAGCTTGGTTTATCCTCTTGACAACAAAGGGGAACAAGGATTCCCATTGGAGGAGGAGACTTATCACATCAGGAGGAAAATTGGCTGCTGGTTGGGAGCCTGTTACCTTCATCCAAATTTCTTTTGAATAGCTGCAGTTTAAGAGAAGATGGTCAGTGGTTTCTTCCTCATGGAGGCAGAGAGGGCACCTGAAGGGTCCTTCCCAGCCCCTTCTTCTAAGGTTTTCCCATGTTTGGATACTCTTGTGCGCCAGGGTCCATGTGAAGAGGTCAATTTTTGGGAGGGAGCGAGGCTGCCAGACTGCTTTCCAAAGTGCCGGATTAGGCATAGCAGTGGGGACGATGATGAGGAGTTGGTAACCCTCTGCTGTGGTGTAAGCCCGGACATTCCTTCCCCATCCTCTTTCATCTTTGCCTCTCTTTTTTAGAGGGACTTTCCCTTGAAGCCATTTCTTAAGATCATCCCATTGACTATCCAAAGCAGCTGGTCTGTTTGGAACTTCCCACCCTTGCCAGAGGTGAGGCCTTTCTTCTCCCCAAACTAAGATGTCGGAGAGCGTTAAAATGTTTTGACTGTCCATCTAGTCTTTGAGGCAATGTAGGTCCTGACGCTGATCTAGCGATGGGTCGCCCATTATTGAGTCTGTCTAGATTCTTATTTTCCCATAATTTTTCGGCACCCAGGTTAGATGAGGGATGAAGTGAGGAAGCACCTTTTTGCATAGCGCAAAGATAGGAGAGATTTTCAATTCATTGCATGGGAATTATAAGCTTCTGTCCCGAGACCCTCAAAATTATTTCCTCCAAAGAGCGCGTTTACTCCAAGAGGGTTTGTCGGTGATAATCTTCCAGAGAAGCTTTGCCCCTAAGGCCAGATTTTGAATTCTTGTTTTTTTAAAATTGAGACCTCCTTCCATGAAGGGCTTTCTGGTTTTTTCCCAGCTAATCAAGTGTAGCTTCTTTCTTACTTGCCTTCATCCTTCCCACAAGAAGCGTATATGAAAAGCTTCAATTTTTTGGATGACTGTGGCAGGAGCTAAGAGCAGCGAGCACTGGTCGATAGGGATACTAGACACCACAACCTTTATCAGGACTGCCTTCCCTGCTAAGTTTAGCCAATTTCCCCCCCAAGAAGTGAATTTATTCTTGAGTTTTTCTACAAGATGGTTTCACTGGGAGGCTCTAGGGGCATACTTAAAGATAGGGACTCCCAGGTACTTAAAGGCCTCCCAATTTGTATGCCCCTCCATCCCTAGGACTCTTGTTATTCTCAGCATTTCATTTGGGGTGATGTTCCAACCATAAATGTTACTCTTGGTCTGATTTATTTCACTGCCGGAGGCTGCTGCATAGGCGTCCATTTCTTCCTTAAACTTTTTTACTATTATTGGGCTTTCTCCTCCCAACAACAGCGTATCATCCGCGAATTGTGCATGGTTGATGTCTTTCACCCCTTGTGCTATTCTTAGTCCATGAAGATCTTTGTGAGTTTGGGAGTTTTCCAATTGGTAGCTGAGGACTGATGTTTGAATTGCATAGAGCAGGGACAGAAGAGGACATCCTTGCCTTAGGCCCCTGGAGGCTTTGAAGAAGGAAGTTACTTTCCCATTCACCAGAGGAGCTATCCAAGGAGATCCGATGCAGGCTTTTATCCAACTTATAAATTTCGAGTCAAACCCAAACTTCCTCATAACTTCAAATAAAAATTCATGTCTGACTCTATCAAATGCATTAGCGAGATCCAGTTTGATCACCATACCTTTTTATTTCCTTAGGACGTTGGAATGAATCGCCTCTTGAACCAGGATGATGTTGTCGGAGATATGCCTCCCTTGGACAAAGCCGCCTTGGTTTTCAGGAATGATGAGAGGGAGAGCTACCTTGAGACGATTGGCTATTACTTTGGCGAGGATTTTATAGCTTGTGTTGCATAAGGAGATTGGTATGAATCGGTTGAAGGAAATCGCTCCTTTTTCTTTTGGGATGAGTGCCAGAAAGGAAGAGTTGGTGCTTCCTCCTAGCTTACTGGCCTGCTGCGACTTATGAATCATTTTGGTTAGATCCTTTTTAATTATATTCCAGCACTGCTGATAGAATCTGGTAGTGAACCCGTCCGGTCCCGGGGCCTTGTCTGGGTTCATCTGATCAAGGGCCTCCTTTATATATTGCTATGTTACCTCATTTGTCAGCTTGCTGTTGGTGTCCTCATTTATTAATCTTGGGATAACCGTGAGAGGGTACCTCTGCTGGTCCATTGCCGAGTCTTTTGGTTCTGTGTATAGCTTCTCAAAAGCTTCATACGCTGCTTGTTTTATGCCCTCTGGGTCTACAATTGTTTTGTTCTGGACTTGGACTTCCGTCACTACCTTATATTGTTTCCTTGCTTCTGCTTGTTTGTGAAAGTAGGCTGTGTTACAGTCTCCCTCTTTCATCCATAAGCTTCTTGATTTCTGCCTCCAATAGTTTTCCTCCATTCTGCAGGCTTTGTGTCATTGCCTTTGAAGGTTGTCCTCATGTTGCAAGGTTGTAGGGGTGATCTCTTGCTGTTCCATCTCCAACTGATGGGCCTCGAGTTGGGCTTGGGCTGCTAGGCGCATTGCTATTGGGCTTGGTTGGTTCTTTGCCCAAAGCTTTAGAGCGTTTTTTAGTCTTTTAATTTTTTCCTCCCACACATGAAAAACTGAGCCTTGAACTGTGGTGGCCCATATTTTTGTAACTAGATCCATGAAGTCTTTGTCATTTATCCAACTTGGGCTGAATCTGAAGGGGATGGGCCCTCTGACTTGGTCTTTTTTAATCTCTAACCGAATCGGCTTGTGATTAGAAACGCTGTGGGGCAGAATTTCTGCTTTTGCTTCAAGTCCTAGCAGTAGAAGGGATCTTTGTACTAGGAATCCATCTAGTCTGGAAGCGATGTGCCCAGGACCAATCCTCTTATTGGTCCACGTGTAACGTCCTTTGACTGGTTTAATATCGAGGAGGTTCCAGGCTGAGGCTAAGTCCTCTACCCATTCTCTGGTCGGGTCTCTTACTATGGAGCTGCCTCTCTTCTCTTCCTGGGCTAGAGTTACATTTAGATCTCCTCCAAGGATGATATTGGTGAGATTGTTTTGATGGAGGTAGTCCTGTAAGGACTCCCAGCAGTGTTTTTTCCCCTCCAAATGCCATGGAACATAAATATTAAAGACACTTACCTGACAGCCCGAGTCTTTGTGGAGAAATTTGGTGTGAATCCAGTGCATGCAAGTGTCAGAGCTGAGAATGTCTATTTTAGAGGCATTCCACATTGTACAGAGCCCTCCTGAGGCACCTCTGGCGTTTCCAGCAACTCCGAGGCTTCCTTTCCAAACATTCAACAAGGTTTTGAGCACATCCTGCTGGCTCATTTTAGTCTCCTGGAGCAGTAGGATACTTGCTTTCGAGGTTTTGATTATATCCTTAAGTGCTTCTTCCTTCCTTTTGCTACCCATTCCCCTACAGTTCCAGGAGTTTATGATCATTATAAACCTTGGGGGGAGGGATGGCCTCCTTGGGAGGCTTTGGATTTCTTCCGTGTGTGACGAACGTTAATCAGCTGCTTGATGGTGGGTTGCGACCCGTTGAGTACATCTTTGTAGGTTTCCTGGTTCCTCTCAGCTTTTTTTGTTTTCCGGCCTCTTCCCATTTTCTTTGGGGTGGCCCAAACTTCATTTGCTTCGTCTGAGTCGCTGCCTATAGAGATCTCCCCTTCCTCTATGTTCTGACTGCCTTCCTGCTTCTGGGGGGAGTTATTTTGCGTCCCTTCTTCTTCTGTTGGCTTGTTTCCCTTGTCTTCAAGATTCTGATCTTCCTTTTCTCCCTCTTGAACTTCTTTACTTGGAGCTTGTTCCCTTTCCTCCGCTTCTTTAGCTAGGATACTGAAGTTGTTCTCCGTTTCTTTGGTTCCTGAGGATTTGGCTTTCGGCGGTTCTGTCTGCTCATTTCTTTGGCCTCTCACT
>SNQJ01S0115018.1:14188-33050 GCA_010110895.2 Picea sitchensis
AAAAAAAAAAAAAAAAAAAAACATTCTTCAATTCCTCCCATGAGATAATTGTCTCTATTTGCAAATGTTTAAACCAGTATTTGGTGTCCCCTTTCAAAGATTGAGAGAATACCCTCATACAAACATCCTCATGGTCAATCTCAAACAAATCTATAAAATGCTCAAACCCTTGGATGTGTTTTTTAGCTGATATGGCATCAGGTTCCCCATCAAACAAAGCTAGTTATTCATAGTACTTTGGAGGAAAATCATGTAGGATGTGAGGTAACTTTAAGGTTCTGTATCTATGTTGAGTTTTGGAGGGTGTTGGATCAAGTATAGGAGGTGAAATATCAGCCTTGGTTTCATGATTATCATATGGTTCAGGTGGGAGATTTTGATCGAAGTCAGTAATAAAATGAGGAGATATTTGTATAATCTCAAGAGGAGGATATGCGATTTCAATATTATCATAATCATTATCTGCATGCAGTAGGTGAATGAAAATTTGTCTAGCTTGTTCAGGAAAGGACCAAAGGAAACTTACAACAAATAATAAAATGCCTTGGAAAAAATCCAATTTTAAGTACTTGTTTTCTTCCATAATTCCTTTTCATACCTCTATCAAGGGATCTCATTTTCCAGTGGAGTCTCTGCATTTCATTTGAATCTTGAGTGGAGTCACCAATAATGTTTTGGAAGCTAGATTTTTCATTGAGAGTGGAGTCACCATTGAACATTTAACTTTCTGGATTCTTCTACCAGTGGAATCACCTTCAAACTGATTTTTGATGTGTGGAGTCACCAGAGCAGGAGTACAATCAATGTGTGCCTAAGTGTCTGCTGCTCTCAGACCTTAGAACTCTACCATGTCATTCTTTCCCAGGGAAAATTTTCCAATTTCTTCCCTGACAACGACGCCAAAATGTTAGCACTTTGTAAATTTTGTCTGGTTGAATAGACAAACGACAGAGGTAACTGTTTCAACCTACTTTAGAGCTGGGCACTAGCCTGCTCAACTCAGGGAGGGCTCTCTTGCGTCACTAGGTATTTCTTTGATAATTAGTGGCTAGATTTGGTTTGTTTGTGGGTTTATACAGTTGCTGGCGAAGGAAAGGGGGTGACATTTGGGGCTATGGAGTAGAAAATGAATAAATCAGTCGCAGGTCACTAGAACTATCTAGAGGAGAAAGGCTAAATGAGGCAATGCGTTTGAGTGTTTAAAACTGAAATATGCATGGTGAAAGAGGAAAAGGGAAACACATAACTGCATCAGAGCATATTGAAATGAATTCTGATTTAGTTAAGAAGAAGATTACATTATTTAAATTGCTAAGTTGAGAGAGTCATTAGACGATTTCTTGACTCTTAACTCTTCAATTTAAAAAGAGGAAAATGTAAATGAGATTTCAAAGACACAAGAAATACACACTATGAGAGAAAACATAACTCATATCACAACCATTAGAATCTTTTCATAAACAATTCAAAATGCTTCTGCATTGTATATTCACTTTAGCTCCATGTATTTACAAAGTCTTCCTTCTACAAGGGCAGGCCCCTCTTCGGGCCATCCAACCTTTTATTTAACCTTGTAAGGGTATATATAGATAGATTACATCCGAGATTTAGAATGAATAATCTTCCCCAAAGTTCCAAAAATAGTTGTCGGTTACAAAAGAGTAATGTACAACAACCAAGATCCTATTTTATAGGGGACGTTATAAACAAAACTAACATATTTGATTTTTTTTCTTCCTTAAAGGCCATTTGTCAATATTATTAAAAAATTCTATGACACACACTAAAATTAACCTGCAATCTATTTCATCTTAGCAATTTCTTCTTTTAACGTATCAAGCCATGTAGGTTGGTTTTCCCCAACGCTTTTGACCACCTCAGTTTTTACCTCTGCCTTCTGACACTTGCTCTGCTTCCTCTTGAAATCTCGTGTACGATGTTCGCTAAAGTATCCATTGATGATTAAATCATTCATGATGGGATTTAATCTGATCTCTTTGTCTGCTCCTGGCTCTCCCAAAGGCTTTGTATAGAATTTTGTTGCTAAGATTCGAGCAACCAATTTCTCTCTCTTCTCCAATGATGAATTTGTCATATTAGTTGAAAATCTTGGTTCACTAGAGGCCACTTGGTCTGTCGTATCCATTTTCCTTGGTTTTGCAGAAGACATGAACTTATCTTCCTTAGCTGAATGATTCGACCTGTGACTACCCCATTTTGTAATAGAGCATTAATTTCCCAAAACAGAGTAATGTAATCCATGTTTTGAATGATAATCGTCATTTAGTGCCAATCATGAACTAATGACAAGAGTACTTGCAGGTACATCAGTTTATCACGTTTAGCCAATCTATTTCGAATGATGAGCCTTCGAGTTGGTTATCTAGTGGCACTCACCTGGCATTGCACGAATGAAAAGTACTCAAACAAGTAGCGTGAGATGATTTGACCGGACGTCACTTTCCCCTCTCCACATGCAACCTTTAGATTTGATATATTTAATGATATTAGAACACGTGACATCGGGGCGTGGTTGAGTGGTTTCGCACTCACCCGCTTTTATCCCTGATATGCTTCTGGAGGTGCCATGTGTTTATGGGTTGAAAACACGGTATTTTCCCTGGACCGCTCTCTAGTGCTTAACCTCCCCGTTGTTCCCTCACCCGATATGTCTCCTAACCATCAATATGGGCTGCTCAATATCTATGGCCCGCCGTGTCCCATTACTCCTACACCTCCGCCGATTTTAACCCTATTTGCCAGATATGACCACACCTGCTACTCTAACACTCCTCTATACTGATTTAGCATTCCACCAAATCTCAAGACTTGGATTCCAATAAATTATTATAGTGATAACAATACCTATTTTTAAGAGTGGGTATAAAAACAATCCCTCTAGCTATAGGAATGTTTTGATTACCCCATTTAAGCCAAGTTATATGGAATTATTCTGAAAAAGAAGATCATCATATGGATAGAAAGCCACATAAAAAGTGCTAAAGGTCAAGCTAGATTTAGGAACCATCATTCAACTGTGGACCACCTTGTTACAATTAGGATCATTATAGAATAGTGTTGCAATAATAAAACCAATCTCTTATGTTGTTTCATTGAATTTAGGAAAATTTTTGGCACAATTATTAGGAATAAACTTTGGACTATATTAGAAGAGCTAAAAGTTCCTTTCGAGTTGATTGTTCTTGCAATAAGGATGTACAAGAATTTTATTGCCAAGTTTAGGAACATTGAGGGATAGTTGGAAAAAATTAATTGTACTATAGGAGTTAAGTAAGGTTGTCCCCTCCCACCTACCCTTTTTGAAATATACATTTAGAAGTTAGAGGGTTGTTTGGAAGAAGCGGGTTGTGTCATCCCAACTCTAGTTGGTATAGTCATTATCCTTCTTCTTTACACTAATAATATTGTTCTTATGGTAAGAAGTCCTTATGATCTCAACAATAAACTAAAAATTCTCAAGGATTTATGCTCTAGTGTGGGTATGACTGTTAACATTGACAAAACACGGGTTATGGTAAGTAAATAAAAAAGATCACTTATGCTCATTTTTTGTATGACAACAACTTGGAGGAAGTGACTTCATACAAATATCTTGGAATAGATTATCCAGATTTTATGAGCAGAACGAAATGAATACAGATTATTATCAAAACATGCTTAACACATAATAACATCTATATAGTAAAATTGGTTTCTATTCAATAAGGACATACGATGAAATTGTAAAATGCAATAGAAAACAAGCTTGCTAGAATGGTGGTGGCTTATCTCTGAGAAGAGATGTGACGACTACTCTCATTCACAAGAAGATGATTACAATGAGGATCTGAAGTCATTTTTACAATAAAAAGGAATGTCAAAAACCCTAGACATCCAAAAACCAAACCCTAGGAGATGAAGTGCCAAAAGTCATGTGGGCCCTATTTGGGTAAGTTAGTACATCAACTTCCTAGGGTCGTAATTTTTGCATATGATCTTGGTTTTAGGTGCACGATAGCCCATTGGAAAGGTATATCTGAGGAATACACAGGTTTCCATTAGACTTTGACTCTGTGTATAGTTTCAACGTGGCGAGCCCTAAAAACGTTGTTTAGGGCCTCAAAACGGCCCCGGAAGTCAAGGACCCGAAAACTAGGAAAAAAAGGCCAAACTGAAAAACTGCCAAAATGAGCCAAAATAAATATGGATCGATCCTCCTCGCTTAGGAAGGAATGGTATCCATTGTGTTGATTTCCCCCATAAGATGAGAACATTTCTGCTGAATTTGGCCCCGGGTGAGCCATTTGCCTTGGTTCAGGAGATGTTCTACTTTGACAACTCAATAAAGTTGGATCCTTTGCTGGCGAGTGCCCTTGACCTGTTTGTCCACAATCTGATCACTAGATTCCTGTTGTATGCAGTCAAGGTTGAGATTTGTTGGTGTCATTTGTTCTGCTACCTTTGAGGTGTCCAATAATGGTGGGAAATAAGGTCGAAGGAGATCCACGTTGAACACTGGGTGCAGGCCAAGGAAAGGAGGAATGTTGAGCTCAAAAGAATTATCACCCACAACCTTGGTGATGGTGTATGGCCCATAACTGGGTGGGACAAGCTTCCAATGGGGTCATGTAAGGTGTTCTTTCTGCAAGTGCAACCAAACTTTGTTGCCCACCTGAAATTTATGTGGCACCTGATGTTGATCATGGTGCTGCTTGAACTTGTCATTGGACTTCTGTAGAGTATCCTGAACCTGTTGGTAGATGTGTTGGATCTGCTCAATGAACCAGGTGGCTTTGTCAGATTCAGTTGGATCAAGATATGAGTCGATTGAGGTGATTTCAAGGGGTAGTGCGATATCTATGGGACCTAATGGTTGGAATCCCAACCCCACCTGAAATGGGTTTTTGCCAGTTGAGCTATGCAGGGCTCAGTTGTAGCTATGTTGGACATAGGGAAGACTATCATCCAATGTGAAAGGGTGCTTGGAATTATACATGTGTAGGATATGCACGATCATTTGATTTATGACCTCGGTTTGGCCATTTGTCTGGGGGTGGAAGGTCGTCGATTTGGTGAGCTTGGTGTCCAATAGTGACCAGAGGCTCGACCAGAATGTGTTGAGAAATTGACTATCTCGATCTGAGACAATGGTTTGTGGGATTCCAAAATGTACCTAGACTCGTTCAAAGAAGAGTTTGGCAGTGGCCTATGTTGTGATTCTCTTCTTGCATGCGGCCATAATTTCTATCTTAGAAAATCGATCAACAACCACAAAAACACAGTAATTTCCTTACTTGGTGGACAAGAGGCCTGGCATGTAGTCCATTGAGATGGATTCTTGTGGCTTGTCAGGAGTAGGCAGAGTGGTGTACATGCCGCCCTGTTTCTCAATGGTTAGTTTGGAAATAGCACATGTAGTGCAATACTTGATATACTTGTTGACCTCATGTCGAAGTTTCAACTAGTAGAAATGTTTTTGCAAGATTGCCACTATATTTTCGACACCGAAGTGTCCTGCCACCCGACTGTAGTGGGATTCCCAGATTATCTTCGCTCGCTTGCTTGATGGAACACATATATGGCCCAGATGACACAACAAGCCATCATGAAGATGGAAATTAGTGACAATTGCGTTTGCACCCAACATTTGGTAGGTGGTGGTGAAGTCTGGGTCGGTCTCATAGAGTTGGGGCCATCCAGAGGTCTCATGGTCACAAGAGTCTAGCACCATGGTGAGTGTCGCGACTGGCGGTCTGCTGAGGCAATAAACGATGTGATTGGTGTTTCATGTTTTATACTTGATGTTGAGGTGGAATTGTTGCAAGTATGTGGACCACTTCTGACAGCGGTCATTATATAATTTTCCTTGTGTCTGCATGAACTACAGTGGCTTAGGATCAGTGTGGATGATTGTCTCCTTCCCAAGAATGTAATGTCTCCACTGGCAGCAATCTTGCACAATGGAGTACATTTCTTTGTCATAAGTAGGGTACTTATGGACAACATCTGATAGTGTCTCACTATGGTAGGCCACGGGGTGGCCGTGTTGAGTGAGAACAGAGCCCACAACATAGTCATAAGCATCTGTCTTGATCTCAAAGGGTTTTTGCAGGTCCGGTAGTGAAATTATTGGGGATGAGCACAAGCTCTGCTTAAAATCATCAAATGCTTGTTGTTGGGTCTGACCCCACACAAATTTCACCTTACCCCCACCCTTGGTTACTTGGTTGAGGGGCCATGTAATATGGGAGAATCCCAACACAAACCTGCGCTATAAATTTGCAAGGCCCAAGAAGATCTGAAGCTCAGTGAGTGTGGTTAGGGTTGGCCAGTCACAGATGACTTAGATCTTGGTTGGATCCACATGTACGCCATGTTAATCAATGATGTAGCCTAGTTAATTGACCATGTCCATGTCGAAGGATCATTTTTCCAAGTTTGTGTATAGCTTGTGTTGCTGTAGGGTGTGCAGAAACTGCTGAATATGCTAGAAGTGTTCTGCCCAACTCTTGTTGTAAATTAGAATGTCATCCAGATACACCACTACAAAAGTATTGGTGAATGGTCGCAGGATATCGTCCATCATCCTCATGAAAGTGGTTGGAGCATTTGTCAAAGCAAAGGGAATGACAACCCATTCAAAAAGACCTTCCTTTGACTTGAAGGTTGTCTTCCATACATCTATCTATTCTATCGGGACCTGGTGATAGCCAAAATTCATATCAATCTTACTGAAGTATTTGGCCCCTGTGAACTGATCAAGGAGGTTGTCGATTTGGGAAATCGGGTATCGGTTTCTGATGGTGATTTTATTCAGGTCCCGGTAATCAATGTAGAGTCGCCATGTTCCATATTTCTTATGTTCTAGCATGATTGGGCTCCCGCAAGGTGATGAGCTAGGATGGATGTGCCCCTTATGGAGAAGTTATTGGATCTACCTCTTTATCTCCTCATTCTCTAACATAGAGCGACAATAGACTGGCCCATTGGGCAACGATTCATCGGGGGTCATATCGATGGGGTGCTTGACCTGACAGTGCAGAGGTACCCTAGTACATGAGGAGAATATATCCAAGTATTCGTCCACGACCTTATCCACTTGCTTCTGTTGTGCGGAAAGGTAGATCACATAGACCCTGTATGTGGCTGTGATCTTTCGCTCATTCTGAGAGCGAATCACGAAGAAGACAAACTTCCCCGTCTAAGAGATGACCTTCCTACATTGATTGGAAGAGATCAAGGAAATAACACTAGGTGGGACTGCCTCAGGTATCCTCTACAATTTATTGTTCAAAGTAATAATAACACTATGAGGCCTAGACTTATATACATCATGGCGTTTCCATAAATATGGTTGGCCCAAAATAACATGACAAATTTCGAGAGGGGAAACATCACACAATACCTCATCTTTGAAGGGCTTGATGTCATATGATAGGTGACATTGTTGGTTGACATGGATGTCACTTCCTTGGCAGATCCATTCGATGGTGTAGGGTTGCAGGTGAGGCGTTGTCGACGGGACGAACTGCTTGACAAACTTTGCTGAGATGAGGTTCTTCTGGCTACTGCTATCAACGATGAAGTGTAGTGGGGTACCCTTCACCCACATCCGTGAATGAAAAAGGCACTCGCCTTCCTCTGGCTCATCTGGTTCTCCAGGATAGAGCTTGGTGGTAGAAATGGTAGCACTGGGTTCTACGCCAATTATTTGTCTCCCCCTTTTTGGTTCCGACTCAAATTCAAAACCCACATTCGATTCAGAGGCTTTCACCTCAGCCACCAGTGACTTCTTTGAGCGATAATCAACAGTGTTATGTCGGGGGCTCTTATGGAAGTCGCACCACTTCCCGGTATCTTTCTTTGTCTTTCTGGTGTCCTTCTTTGCTTGTGGCCTGGATTGGTTGTGCTGAGGTGATCCTTCTTTTCTTTGTCCTTTGTTCTATGGGTTGGGGCCTCCCTTTCCTGGATTTTGTTATGAGGGGGTCCCAAGCCCAAATTGTTACATCTTTTGTTTGAGATTCTGTTCAATTTTGACGACATATCAGTAGGCCGCGCCCAAGGATGAGATGTCTAGAAACTCCATTTTGGCCTGGATGTATCTATGCAAACCACCGTGATACTTGAGAACCAGATGTCGCTCAGAATATTTGATACCCAACTTGGTGCACAAGGTATGGAAGATATTCATGAACTTGGACACTACTTGGCCTCTTTCCTACCACAATGTGGTCCATTTTGTGTACAGGTCGTCATAACTTCCAACAGGGTAGTATTGTTCCTTAACAACATCCCTGAAGGACTCCTAGGTGACTGTGACTGTAAATAATGAGGGTTCCTCTGTTTCCTTCTGCTCACTGAAATTTTCCCACCAACACTTGACACGGGGAACGACTTTGAGGAGTGCAAAAGTAATATTTTATCTATTCGAGAAGTTATGGACAAAGAAATACCCTTCTAGCAGATTCAACCATTTGTCTACAACATCAACGTCTATCTGACCTTCAAATATAGGAATATTGAAGTTTATTTGTACCTTGAAGGGGGCGGCATCTCCATTTGAGGAAGATGCGTCGTCTGTTGGTAGCCGCCAAAGGATTTGCACAAAACTATCCATCATATCGTTCCCCTGTTGTGTGAGGGCTTCCTCTAGTAACATTTTGAAGGGATCTCTTGACCCGTCGTCTTTTTTTTCTCCTGCCATGAGAGGTCACTTGGTTGTGCGAGAGATTTTTTCCTTAAGAGAAACAAGCTCGAGACCCAATTCTTTGTACCCTGACCTCGTTTGGGACATGCATTAAGAACGACAAGGAGCATACCGCTCTGATACCACTGAACTAGATTTTATGAGTAGAACGAAATGAATACAGATTATTATCAAAAGCTGTTTAACAAAAAATAATAGGTATACAATAAAACTGGTTTCTATTCAATAAGGACATAAGCTGAAACTGTAAAATGCAGCGGAAAACAATCTTTCTAGAATGGTGGCAGCTTATCTATGAGAAGAGATGTGACGGTTGTGCTCATTCGCAAGAAGACGATTACAATGAGGCTCTAAAGGCCTTTTTACAATAAACAAAAATATAAAAAACCCTATACATCCAAAAACCTAACCCTAGGAGATGAAACACCAAAAGTCATGTGGGCCCTATTTGGGTAAGTTAGTACATCAACTTCTCGGGGTCGTAACTTTTGCATACAATCTCCGTTTTAGGCGCACGATAGCTCGTTGGAAATGTCTATTTGAGGAATACACATGTTGTCATCAGACTTTGAATCTGTGCTCAATTTAACCATGGCGAGCCTTAAAAACATTGTTTAGGGCCTCAAAACGACCCCAGAAGTAAGGGACCCTAAAACTAGGAAAAAACTGTCAAATTGGAAAACTACAAAAATGAGCCAGTGGGAATAGGTTTGAGGCCACCGACATCCATCTGGATCAATATATCTTCATCACAAGATTAACTAGAACTGTAGCATTGAGAAAAAAGATAAATATTGGAGGGTGAAAAGTTTATTATGGACTTGAAAATGATTGTAAATCAATGGACCTTTGGATATGGGATAAGAATAAACTCCTCTTTGAGACTATCACTCTTGTTATCTTATATGATTGTGAAGTTTGAGGCCACAACATCTCTAGCGAATCGTGGAGAAAGAAAATCCAAAAGTGTTTTATAACTTATAATCTCAAAATTAAAGGCAATACACCCTATGTTATTCAACTCATAAAAGTGAGTCTTTCCCTCATTGAGAGCACAACTATGAGTAGTTACCTAATGTACAAGAAAAAGATAAATAGTATGGAAGACAAGAGACTCCTTAAGATTGCTTCAAACTTGAGTAAAAACCACCTACAACTCAAGCAGGGTTGGCATAAAGATGCCAAAGTCTGGGCTAAATCATTGGAGAATAAAAGAAGAGGTTACTTTGCAAAATAACGCTAATATCAAAAATATTATTTATATAAATTTAAGGAGAAATTTTGGCATGATAAAGAATTAGAGGATACAATAAAATTAAGATACTATGAGGAGGTGATCAACCATAATCTAGAAGATCAAAAGTGTCTCTCTATTTTGACTAGCTTAAAGAAGAAAACTAGGATTGGTAAAATAAGAACAAACTCTATGAAGCTCCATAGTGAAATAGGGCATTGGACAATCCATAAAACACTCCAGGTCAAAATAATTTGTTAACTTTGTGACACTAAGAGGGTTGAAGATGAAAAATGTTTTCTCTTAGAAAGTTCTTATCTTAAAATGTTCTATGTACACCTACATTAAATCACAATTTCAAAATATTTGTAACAATATAGACCTTCCTAACCTTTTAGCTTATCAAAATTATGGTGATTTAAAATGCTTATCAAGCACATAAATAAAATTCTAAAACAAACCAAGTAATTCCTTACCTTTCTTGATATACCAAATTTGGTGCAAGAAAATACTCACCATCATCATCATAAAAAAATATTAAAAATCACTTATTTATCTAAAATAATTTTCACATAGTAATCCAATATTTTATAATTCTAAATAATATTCACACAAAACCATATTATATATATATATAGCCAACATTTGAATAAAAGTTATTTACTCACATCATAATATTAAAATTACACGCACATAATACCACCAATATTGTGATAGTTTTTTTGGGGAATTGACTAATTTTCTTTTCAATTTAATTAAGAATGATGTACATGGTTATTGTATTGTAGTAATCTTACTTTATAGTTATTGTACTATTTGAATATCAACTTTTGAAAACAAGTTTTTAAGGGATTTATATAATAACTTTGTAAACAATTTCAAGGAATATATATATATATATATATACGATATTTTAATATTATGCCATACCAATTTCTGTTTTAATGAATTTAAATAAATAAAAATTAATTCTATAAAAATGTATTATATGTAATTTTAATCGTCCAGTTATATTTTTAATTAAATAAATGTTAATGTTGTAAAAAAACATTATATTAATTTATATTTTTTATTATAAAATATATAGATAATAATATGGTAGGTACATAATATATTTATAGATTGAAGAAGTTAATGGGATTTAGATGATTAAGAAGAATGATGGTAATACTCTTCATCCAAGTTCAATTCTCACAAGTGATATGTTAAGCTTATAACAAATATATTGTTGCAATGCCTTTTAACCTATGATAAACCTCTAAATTCAAGCTTTTTAATTCGATGGAAATTTAAACATTGAAAATATTTGTGGAAGCCTCCAACCTCTTTCACACTTTTAAGTCACCCAGGCCACCATAATGGGACTTGATAAAATGTTATGGTAAAGCTTCATCTGTACAACTTCTTCTCGAAAATCAAACTAGAGAACTGGTTCATGAAAGAGGTTGTAGCCTGTCAGCGTTTGTCAGATTTTTGAGCTCCAGAAGTAGATTTCCTGTGAAAGGATTGTATGCCAAATTAAACTGTAAAAGATTCAAATTTTTTTTTAAAATGGAAGGAGTCCTATTATGAGAAGATGAAGATTGAAGAAGAGATTTAAAATTAGTCAAGGGAATTTCTTATTCTACAAACAAAAAAACTTCATATACCAATTTAATGTCTAACTTAAATCATGACCTTGAAATTAAATTATTATTACTATTACAAATTAAAAATTAATAAATATTAAATTAAAATTAAAAATATTAAAAAATAATTTTTTTGACAATAAAAAATAATGTCTATCATAATGTCTTGTCCAATTGATCTTCCTAATAACGTCATCATTTTGATGTAAGCAATTGGCCATTGTTATTATTTATGGTTCTATCAACTTTTTTTAAATGTGGTTATTACAAGAATTGGTCGTCGGGAGACCGTGACAGCTATCGTTTCAGTGACCAAGTTGGCGAGTGGTAAATATTTTACTTTATGGATTTGATTTTCTAAATTAGCTCCCTATGAATTACATCATTAAATATAATTTTTTAAATAATGTTCTTACAACAAACCATATAATAAATTTATAATTTAAACTTTATATGAGAGTCTAGGTAACTTAACAAACAATATAATAAATTTATAATTTAAACTTTATATGAGAGTCTTTGTATTATAATTATTTTTTATATATTATAATAGGTAACTTAACAAAGAATATAATAAACTAATAATTTAAATTTTATATGAGAGTCTTTATATTATAATTAATTTTTAGATATTATTATAAGTAACTTAACAAATAATATAATAAATTAATAATTTAAACTTTATATGAGAGTTTTTTATTATAATTAATTTTTATATATTATTATAAGTAACTTTTAAAATGAGTAAGGTCATACTTATACAAAACACGAGTCAATTGTAAAAAATGCACACTACTAAAATCATGTTTATTTATATAATAAATTTATAATATAATCTATATGAAAATCGTTGTATTACAATTAAAATATAAAAATCACAATTATACAAAACACTGTTTAAAAATACACACGAACATGAAATATGACAACCAAAATATAAAATTATAAGTAGGATACAAGGTGGCCTTTACGTTAAGTATGAGCACTCTATGAAGAATATATACATATAAGAGACATACACACTTTATATATATATATATATGAGTGGGTTTAATGGTTAAGAATATGTGTTTTTTTTTAAAAGGTAACAGATTCAAATCCAGAGGGGGGTAGGGTATGTATACCTTTGTAGATTTTCTCTTTTGCCTCTGGTTATCATGTAATCCTAGTAAAAGACCCACCACTTTTTAATCCATATTATTTTCACACACACACACACATATATATATATATATGAGTAGGTCTAATGGTTAAGAACATGTGTTTCCTCTTCCATTTCTCCAAATATTGTATTAATGAAGAAAGTAATACATTTAAAAAAAGGTTTTTTATTTTTGGAAAATAATATCTTCTTGAAAATTATATATATATATATATATATGGAATGACTTAGAAATTATTATTGAGAAAGGGAAAAAATCTCAAGGATTATTTCAAATAAAAGATATCAGTGAAAACCATGTGGCTATATCATCAATAAATAATTTAGTTGGTTGATATTTGTAATGGTGTCTTAAATCATTATTATTAGAATAAATATTATAATATCCTTTTATTATTAATAAAGATGTCATTTAAATTTAATATTGTTTTATAGTATTTTTAAAAATTTAGATTAATTAAGTAGAATTTAGATTACACAATTATGAATTTAGATTATGAAAATGTTAATTTTTTTAAGAGTTATGAAAGTGGTAATATTGGTTTTAAAAAATATGATTTTTTATTCCAAAAATATTAATTTTGAATAATTTCAAACTCAAAAAGTGTGTTTTTTAATTGAAAAAAAAGTGCTATTTTCTATTCCAAAAATGAGTTTTTCTATTCAAAAAATGTGGATTTTGAAATACAAAAGTGTCAATTTTGATTCAAATGTGTGAACTCTCAATCTAAATGTGTTAATATCTAATTGTTACATTGTGTATTTAGATTTTTTTTTTCTTATTGTGTATATAATATCTAAATCCAAGATTAATGTATAGCTGCCACAATATTATTTTTGTATTTGTATGCATGATATCACTATGACATTCATTGCTAAATATATCAAGATTTAAGAGATGCAATAAAATAAAAACAAGTGACAATAATAATTGTATTCTAAAGTTGTACTTTTTAATAAATATTTAAGACAACATCACTAAAATAAAGTTTCATTCATCAACATCACTCCCACTCTCAACATTATGTTTCATATGTTCTTATTGTTCTTTAATTGTTGCAAGGACCTTCTCATTTATTTTTATTTTCTTTCTCATCCATTGACCCTTGGTGACCATGCCCATACGATGCTACTAACATGATCAATGAACATATTTTCTTCTAAACTAACAACCCATTGTTGTTTTATATTTAAACATTTTTTAGACAATTCTTTGTTAACCTTTGATGTTCTAGTTGGCTTCCACCATTAAATCTCTACTTTGTTAGACTTTGTAGTAACTTCTTGATCTAGATAAACACTTCCATTTTCCCTACCCAACCATATCACACAATCTTGATCTAATGATTGTACTATGAGCATGTGTCCCTCTACAACATCATTGTTTGAAGATAATTTATATCTAGGCTTGTTACATAGAGGTTGAATGTCGCAATCCTCAATTGTGGGGACATTTTTCCTCAAATATTCTTTTATAACTTCATGTGAGGACTTTATAGGAGCATTATTTCTTATTTATTGCATCATGGATGAACATAAATTCATCGTTGAGTGCTCAATTCCCTGAAAGAGAGTGCCCAAAGCTTTATGTATAGTCTCCCAATAAATTATCTTGGGATGTCTATATTTTTCCCCTCCCTTATCAATCATTTTCTTCTAGAATGCAATACATGTTTCTAATGTATTTTTTGTTTCATCCATATCATAAGGTCTCCTTACCTATATATATTTAACTATTGAGGTTGCCCCATTGGTAAGAAAACAATCATTAGGCAAATAATTCCACATATTAATAAGAGGTGACCACTTTTCATGTTGAAGCAAGGATTTGTATTGCATAACTGGCTTGCCATCAATGAGCTAGAATTTGAAGAATCAACATCCTTTGATACTAGTGATCTTGGAGTTACCCTCCAAAGGGTGTGGTTCCACAAAGCTCTTGAGGTCAAAAAATTTATCAATTAAATATGAGATATAGGAATTGTGATTCTCACATGTCCTATAAGTGTCCATCATCTCTGGCATAGAAAATATGTCTTTTCACATTAATTTAGTTGATTACCTCCCATAAGTTCCATCTATGTGTTCATGTGTGTGTCCCACTTGGAAGAATCCAACTTCAACAATGTCAAACACCTCCCTTGATGTTAAAAGGGATCAAAATGAAAACACATAGTGATTTTTTTCTACCCCCCGACAATTATGTATTTGCAACAATAATATTGGTGGAAATTGTCTAATTGACCCGCAAAAGTTTGTATTATTAATATTTATCTCTTGTGCTTGCATATCATCTTGCCTATAGATCAAACATTTTTCGTAAGACTTAGATTGTAATAGAGCTTCATGAAATGGGTGCTTCGATTTCCCATTATGTACAACAAATTCCCATATTGATCCATTGTTGGTTCTTCAATATCCTTTATACATTTATCCAATGAAGCCAGAGTAAAATTTGAAATCATTTCCAAGAAGGAAATGTTAAAGCGGCCAAAGCACCTAGTCTTGTGTCCATGTGTAAGCATACCAGTCAAAGAAATGGGAAGATTCATGACAATACTAATAGCCTTTTCCTTCTTACCCAACCTTTGTATAAAAGTATTTGAATTATCTTTCTTGTCATGCACAATGCTCAAGTGAGTTCTTGGACTATTCTCTGAACATAATATGGTGATAGTACATAGTACATATGGTGACAACTTTCAATATAGTGATTATGAGTTATCTGATCTTCTCACGGTCGTTTTTCTTCGATTGAACTAGTGGTGTCCCTTAGCTTGTTCATGATTGAAATACAATCATTACACCTTGAAAATAAGTTGTTCTTCATGATTGCAACATTTGGAAACTATTTTTTCATTAATTTGTTGAAAATGGATTGCAAAGTTGGAGAAAGACCAATCCATTGGATGTCCTCATTAGCCACATTGCAAAGCAAACTCTAGGGCATATGAAATGGAAATAATTTGATAATTTCCCTTGTTCCATATTGACTTATTGAACATGTTAGATGTGGATAATTATCTGAATTTTTCTCCACAATATTATTTGGCATTAGCTACTATTGCAATAATATTAGATCTAGAATTTTGCAATCCACCGTTTCCATTCACAACCTTCAAATCACCATTTATAAGCATATTATTATAATGGTATAAATCTCTTCTTTTTATTACATAACATTTAAACCATGCATTTAGATAAACATCCTATGCGTCAAAATTCATTGTAAGTAGAGTTTCCTTATTTTGTTCTCCTTGTCTAGCAATATGAGCATTTGATTCTAAAGAATTTAATACAAAGTCTCTTTTTGAATTATTCATGAGACACACCTTTTTTTGTTTTCTAGCATATCTATGACCTACAAGACTAGCTTATGGCTCAGAAACTATGACCCAAGTGTTATAGCCTTAATTTCCACCCTATAGGGCCATATGGAAATACAACAAAAGATGTAAGCCAATACATGAATCTACTGAAGATTTAGATAATTTTTGTAGGGTGTCTCTTGTCATGCATGGAAAAAGGGATACATGTCGCGGATCATTTATAGTGCAACCCGTGACACCCTCTATAACCTTCTATATTCATGAAGTCTCGAAGAAGAAAGCGAGGGATGAGTTGGTTCTTCATGGCATGAGACTTATAACTCACATAATTCAAGTCTCCATTGGTCTATAGGATATCTAGAAGCCCTCCCAAGCCTCTTCCAAGAATATATACAAAGAAGACAAATCTTGAGCACGAGGGGAAGAATCATTTATAGATATATGCGTTGGCATTTTTGTAATGTCCCCTTCCAATTGATCGTGATAGAGGATGACTCAATAGCCTACATGACTCCCATAGGCTATAGTCAACAAGGAAAAAGGGAGTCAAGGAGGTTTATTTAGTGTCACTAGGTTAAAAGAACAAAAAATCCCAAGAGTGACATTACATAAAATAAATAATTATATTTAAATGGAATTAGAGGGAAAATGAAGTAAAGGTTTGATTAAGATCTTGCTGGTGGAAGAAGGAATGGGTTTTCCTCGCTAGTGTCATCCTCGCTTCGCTTCAAGGCTTGTGGGATGCTGAAACTGTAAAATGACACTAGACAACGAAGTGAAAGAAACAATTTATACTCAACAAAACCTATGTATGTGATCAAGGAGCCATAAAATAAAATAGGGACAATTTTATGGGAAAGAAACATATTGTTGTATTAGAAATATGAAAAGGAGAATACAACTGAGGCCTTGATGTTGTAAGGCCCCTTCCAATAGTTCCTTGCTTCCCACACACTTCTTCTTATCGGATTCCGACACTGTATATTTTAAATTCACTCACAATCTATCTTGACAAAGAAAATATCAAAGACAACATAGGCCCAAAAACTCCAAGCCACAAAAATTACTCAAACCCAATCAAGCTAACTTTCCCAAGCTAACTTTCCTCACGAGAACTCCTCTGCTTTTATAGGCTGAAAATGATAGGGTGAGGAGGTTAGGATGATCCCATGAGATTAGGGATGCGACTCAGATCCAAACTAATCAGAGTCCAACTCACCCTCGAAACTTCTATTCTAGAAGGATCGAGAAGCTTTTGTTTTTCCTTCGTATGGAAAATCGTCGCACCCTTAATACTCAACAGAGTGTGACGACGTCACAGGCCAGTGTGGTGCAGCCTGCGACAATCCTAGATCTTCGCACCATTAACACTAAACAGAGTGCGATGATCCCTCTTTATAAGGTTTTTATAAAGGAAAAGATCTTTTTCGTCTTTCTGGGAAAATATGTCTTCATTCTTCTTCATGGATTCAATTCATTGATCCTTCTAAAGAAAAATGATAGGTTTACATCATTAACAGTCATAGGGGTGATGAAAATAATGTGTAATAGAGGAAGGTCTCACCATAGATGTAGAGGGGATCACAAAGACCATAAGGTCTTGTGTCGGGGATGAAGGAATCAACAATCCATGATCCATTTGGGATGGAATTCACACATTCCATATCCAGAAGATTACTGTTATTAATAAGTAAAACAATACACACACATATCCAAATAACACATGATAGACACACCATAGATAAGAATTGCCGCAACTTTATTATTCCTTTCATTCTATTCAACACAAACATACAATAAACAAACTTTATTTGACAACAACAAAGTCACATATCTCTTCTGATATAATTCCCCAAAAATACAACATATTGTGAAATGCACATCCTTTTTAGAATTCAGACATATGACAGACTCAGACTTATATTAAGAAGCATTACAACATTACAAAAGTCTTAGAGTGAGCTTGATTATAACAATTTAATGTATCTCATATAACCATCTAACTCTATCTCTGATGTTGTTGCTTCCTTTTATAGATTTCTTCGCTCAGGAGCTCTGCCTCTTTCTTCTATTGTCCACTCGCTCGACTGACAAACTGAATTGTATGCTTCTAACACTTGCCTGCAATCCACATAGTCTTAAAAAATCAGGGAAATATTAACTTCCTCTCCAACTCATATTTTTTTATCTCCACGATCGCTTGTGTTGTTGGTCATAATCATTCGATAATATTTATCGATGATTCCTTTCTTGATTCTAGTGTGTGGTTTATTGATTTTTGGTGCAACTAAAAACTTGGACCGATGCACATATTTCATATCTTGAACCTGGCGTGCAATATAAAAACTTGGATCATCTTCCATTCCTTACCCTTCTCTGTAAGTTTATCTTAAGCTCATGCAAAACTTGAAATGAACACACACAAAACTTGGAATGAGCGTGCACAACTTCATTTGTGCACATGCATGAAATGAACCCAAAACTTTGGGTGCCAACACTATGTTTCCAAAATTCAAAGGTGTTTCTCCATCTATATCAGTTGAAGTTAAGTTTCCTAGATTGGTTGAAGATTTGAGCAGGATCAAGGAGCAAGGGGAAAATAGGAACGTGTCTACACTAAGAAGTAATTGTATTGATGTAATTCCATTATTCAAATTAAAAGATCATTGGTTTTCCCCTATGAATGTTTCTTTTCATTCATAAATGTTCAAATCTGGTTTATTTTATCATATATGAGGTTATATCTAAGATATATATAGGATTATAATGTTGATATTATGGTAGCTGCGGGAGGTATTTACC
>SNQJ01S0115018.1:53247-68019 GCA_010110895.2 Picea sitchensis
TGCACAGGACAGAGTTCAGAGACAGAGGACAAGCCGGGTGGCCTATCCCGAGCTTGTTGACTGGTCAGTAACCTTTTGGGGACCAAAAGGTCTTTTAGTGGGGAAGTGTGATCCAGAATCGGATCTAGAAGCCTGACAGGGCTCAAAAAGGCTCAAAAATGAAAGTGCTCGAAATCCGACAAAACCAGGGCCATTGCGTCCGTCTCATCTTCCTGATTCAGGCCATTTATTTACTTCGTCAAGCGGGCTCTGTATGCGAAAGATATCGCGTTCTATCCGAAAACCCAAACAGGCAAAAAAACGGGATGATTGTACAGTCCGTACAGTTCCACGTGGCATGTTGATTGTACATGTCGTACAGTCGTATAGCTGATGTGGAAACTCCTAGAGGCGACATGTGGCAGGCGATGTGGCGTACGGGCAGACAGCTGGACCAATCTATGGGTGACACATGTCACCACTGTAAGGGTGACATGTGGCACAGGATGACGTCAGCAGCTGACAGGGAAGTGACTGGACAGGGTACGTGGTAGACACGTGGACCATTCAGCGATTGACACGTGGCAGACTTATATTGGTGGTTGAGGTGCCACGTGGCCCAGTCATGGGCTGCCACGTGGCACCCTGTGGTTGGTTTGAGGTTTGTGCAAAATTTATATGGGTTCACCAGGGTTGAACCCCCGACCTTCCTCCAGGCTGTGGACTGGCAGGACCGAGCTAACTTCCCAGCCCATGGGTGGTGCTTACAATGTACACATCGAATTTTATATTTAAATTTGGTTAAAGTTCTTTTCGGTGGGGGAAAGGGTCGGGGCTTAGCCCCAGCCCTCGGCACGGACATACAACCACGGTTCAATACACCTTACCATAGAACCACGACTTACCATATGCGCGGAGTATGGATAGGGATTAGCCCTCAGGTTTTTGTGCCATCATGTAACCACCTCCATGTAACCAGGAGCCTATCCACTATTTTGGGCGCGTGGATAAGTTGTTGGCCCCGGTCCTTTGACCATGCCGAAAACCAGGAGCCGAATAAAGGGGGCCAGCGCACGACCGGCGGAGCACATGGACACATGGCCGTCTCATATGACTAGGGCGCACGCCAAAAATGGGATGCGCCTATGATTATACAATTTTTGGGTTTTTTGTTATGTTTTGGAATTTTTTAAAAGGATTATATGCCTGTTTTAATTGATTTTCTCCATTTTTGGGAGATATTGGGCATTTTTGGAGCCCAAATTTTGGGAGGAAGTTGGGGATGGATAACCAACTTTAGATCTATATAAACCAGGCCTATTTGAGGCCATGGAGAATAGTCAGAGCATAGTTATGCTGAAGAGAAGCCAAGCCAAAGCCATTTTTATGCAGGGAAGCTATTGAGGAGCAGATGCTTGCGGGCCATTTCTGGGAGCTTCGGACGTCCGTTTTGCGTGCCATTTTCTTTGTAGGGTTCTAGAGATATGGAAGAACATGACCAAATCAGTCTTGTAGCCAATTGGCACTGCTTTGATGTACTTTTTATCTTTTGAACAGAAATAAAGAAGCCTCCCCCACAGAGACAAAGGCCCGGAGACGTAGGCAAAGTTGTGCCGAACTCCGTTATCAATTCTCGTGTTATGGTTTGTTGTTTATTACTTCATTTCAGATCTGCATATGTGTATATGGATGTCATAATTCCTCTTCTTTCCTCATTCTTTCATTAAGCTTCTCAAATGGTTAATTAACACATGCAAAATTAAAACTCAACCATAGTCATTAAAAGATCCTACGAATCATGAAATCAGGAACAGGGGGAGTTGAAGAGTTCTCAGGGGGTTCCTAAGGAAGGAGATTTGCGATGAGTGGGACGTCAAATAGTAAGAAAGCCTCTGTGGGAGGAAGGGAATTGTCAATTTCTATTCCATTGGATGAGATGACACATACTTGTGTTGAGGGTTGTATGAGTGGAGGTTCTCCATGGTATGTTCCTAGCAAAGATGGGTCTTTGAAAATTATGAGACACATCTCGATGAGTGGGTAGGCATCAGGATTAGTGTGGACAAAGGGTAGGATGTTATCAATGTTGGAGGAAGGGTTGGGCTCATAATGTGATACTTGGTCGATGGTGACGATCTTCTCGTTATGGGGGAACATCATTGTGTGAAACACAGAAGAGGCCACAGCCTTCATAACATACATGTAGCTACATCCAAACAAGATGTTGTAATTGAGAGGAGCGTCGATAAATTCAATGTCAATGAGGATAGTCTTTCCCCCGAGTTCAACGGGGACATTTTGAAAGAGCCCTTCAGGAGAGGATGGTCGTCCATCATAAGATCTGAGAGTAATGGTGGATGGTATGAGCTCGAGGGAGCCAAGTTTATGCCATACATTTTTGGACATGATGCATGTGGATGCACCTTCATCAATGATGTAGCGATGCACTGTGATGTTCCGGATTTTAACTGGTATTTGGAAAGCGACCAGAGCGGGGAGACAAGGTTCCCCACTATCAAGATCAAAGGTGATGGGTCGAGTATCAATAGGGTCGACTACCCCCAAGGCAGAAAGTAATGACTTTTGTTGAGTAGGACAGGTTTGAAGGACTTCTAAAATTGACATGGAAGCAGGATATTGTGCCAAGTCATCGACCAGACTATAATTATGTGTCGCCCTAGCCTGAGGGTTGTTGACATTCCGGCGTAATGGGATGCGAGGGATACGAAGGGGTGTTTCAGTATTAGGGCGAGGAATCATCAAAGGTGGTCTAGTTGTGAATGGGTTTGCTTCTGAGGTAGTGGGAACAGAGTCATGGGGTGCACTGTATTGACGGTTGCGCATTTGTAGAAGAACTTATTCCTTGCTAGTGAGGAGGATAGTGCGGTGTGCAGGAGTGTCAGGGTTTGAATGTTGTCCCATCTATGGTGGGGCAGGATGCCTCTCCTGTTGAGTGTTCATCACCCCTTGGTGTGGAATGGGGTTTTGCAACACAGTTGGGGGTGGTTGTTGCACATATTGTTGAGGGGCCTCCAGGGGGCAGGCGGTGTTGGGGGCATGGTCCATTTATGAATTATTTCATCCATTTAAAGTCAGAAATTTGAGGGAAATGGTGAGTATAATGGCCATACTCACCGCAAAGGGCACAAGGGAAGTTTGTCTGAAGTTTTTTGTTATTCTTCCCTTGGATTTTGTTGTTATTTCCCCCTTGGGGGTTCTGGTTCCCCTAATTCTGGTTTCCCCCGGAAGGTTGGTTCTATTGGGGATTATTCCCTCCTGGTCCTGGATTATTATTTTTTTAGTTTTTTCCTTTATTTTTGACATTATTCGACTGATGGGTCAGATTTTTTGTATTCATTTGTTCAAAATTTTCATATTGTTGAATGGGGGAGGGCTGAAAAAAGTTAACCCCAGCATGTGGGTGTCCTTGTGGTGGAGCCATGGGTTGTGGAGGGCCAGTAAATGGAAAGTATGGATTATTTGGTGGTAATGGTCTATAGGGTACATAGGAAGGTGTAACGCTTTCACTAGTGCTTAGGGTGTAAGCTAAGGTAGAGGGGGTATCAGAACTTGGTTGGATAGATGGGTGTATTGTGGGTGTCGACAGTGGTCCACTTATGGGTGGAGGAAGGGAAACAAGGTATGGTTGTTGATAAGGGGGAGGAGGATAATAAGTAGGTCCTCCATATACCAGCAGATATTGAGGTGTTCCATACATAGGTGGTTGTTGGAGGTGTGGATTGTGGTGTGTTGTGATACCAATCAATCCATCTACTAAGTGAGACATCCCAGGATTGTCTTGATCGAATGGCATGGGTCTCGGGGCGTCAGGTAGTACCGTATATAAGTATCATGACTATGAATAAATGAGTTCAAATTGTTGAGCCTTGTTGATGGCTTCTTCTTCAGACTGGGGGAAGGTAGCGGCCACATCCTTGGCAAGGAGGGAAACAAGTTATTTGAGAAACCAATTGAGGCATTCTTTCTTGGTGGCTTCATCTTTGCATAGACTACGTTGTTGACGCCAATCATGAATGTGGTCAGCGATGTGCATGGTAGAGGTTTGTTTAAACTCTGAGATCAATTCAAGACCATTGTCATGACGGATTGGTAGTTGAAAGAAGGTCAAAAATGCTTTGGCCAAAGATTCAAAGGTCACATGGGACCCAGATTTTTCTTCTACATACCACTTGATTGATGGGCCAGTGAGCATGCATTAGAATAACCTTAATCGGGAGAATTCATCCATGATGTTGTTTGAAGAGAACCATAAGTGGAAGGTCATGATATGGTTGGTCGGGTCGTCTCTTGTTTTTCCTTCAAACTTGGCGATGTCTGAAGGTAGTTTGGTAGTCATTATGGGCCATGTGGGTTCGTGAAATATAGGATCAATGGTGAGCTTATTTAGATATGGTATGTTGAGGGAAGCCAAGTAGGGCATATATGGTGGAGGTGGAGGATTAGTTCCAGCCATAGTGTGAGTGTTTTGTGTACCTGACCCTTGAGGGGGGTTAGGTTGGGTTGTACTTCCTCCTGGGGAAGAAGTGTTCCCCCTGCTTCTTTGCAAAGGAAAGAGAGTGGATGGTTGACCTTGGGAAGTGGACCCAAGTAAAGTGGAACCAAGCAAAGAAGATCCCAAGATGGTAGCACTCACATGGGTGTGAGAAAGTGGAGCCGATGATTTGGCAAGACTAGGCACTCCCCCTAGAATGGGAGGGAGATTTAGCAAGCGTCTGGAATGACGGGGATTCTGTGGGTCCCCTATGATGTTCGACTAGTGAAGTGGGTGTGTGTAAATGGAGAGCAATAAATGAACAAGAGTCTTTGTTATAATTTGTGTACCTTCACAATATATCTCACAATCACATGTAATCACAAGGGCATCATACATAAATCAATTGATAAAGAAGCATACATGTGGGTAGGTATATTTTGTCCACATGGGAGAACAAAGAAAACAAATGCTTGTGTCCTAAAAGACGTAACATCCTTCCTCTAAAAATAGCACTAGACCTTCTAATAGCACTCAACAATGGGCTCTGAAGCCACCAGGAGAGGAACTAATGAAGGATGAAGTAATCGGTTATAATGAGGGGTAGAGGGGGCATATCCCAAAAGAGATGGTGATATTTCCCAATAGCCACACAAAATCTAATCAAGGTGCAATTGCAGCCCACAATTGACACTTGGGTATATGTCCTAAAATTTGGTCACTGGGTACCTTGGTCAAAGTGTGGCATTTAGATTTTTGGCCTAAGAAATGGGTCACGGGCTGGATCCCATCCAAGAGGTGGGTGCCTCAAGGGGGGACGTACAGAACAACTAGACCTTGACCTTCAACCCTTAATGGGTATCTCCCTACCTTATGGTGTTAGGAACACTTGACTTGGAGGATTTAAAGTTCCCTATTTGACAACTTCTACTATTTGAAGATGTGAGAACCAGATAACTGGGATTTATTTGGATGCCTATCCCCAAGATCCTACCTAGACTAAAAAAATTATTTTGGCACCTCCTGTGGAGGAAAACTTAGTGGGTTTTTAGAAAAAAATTATATGTGGTTGTTTAAGAGATTGGGGGTATGAACCAACCTCGTTGAATTTAAGTGGGAATGGATATTTTCATCAATAAAAGGGTGAGGCATTTCAGGATCCCTTTGGAGGAAACTTACTTCAACCTCCACGATTCTAGATGAAACTATGTGAGTGAGTAGTGACTTTGTGTGTGAACAAGTGAAAGTGTGCCAAAATTTTAATAAGTTAGGTGTCACCTTGTTGCATGTGGACTTCGTGTGGTCCTTACAAGTCTTCATTACCTAATTTACTAAATGTCATTGGTACAACCTTGCGAAATTCTAAAGTCCCTAGAGAACTAGCATGTGGACATATGGGTCCTTACCAATCCTTTAACTCCCTAGTGTGATTTAACCTAAGAAAGCTTCAACAACTATCCTAGATTGTGGACATGTGGGGATGTATGGGCTCGTTACAAAACCTTTAAACTTCCCTAGTGATGTAATCTAAGAAAGTAGATTCAAAACTATCCTATCTTTGTAGCATGTGGGCATGTATGGGCCCTTAAAAAATTAATATGTGTTTGAAAAAGAAACTAAGAGGATTCCTGAGGGGGTTGTTGTCCTCTCCTAAATATTTTGTCTTTTAAGGGGGATGAAATTTCCCCTCAATCATTTTTTTGATTCTCAAGATCGCTCTATGGCGCGAGAGAAGACCATACTCAATAATTGACATTCAATTTTTGGTCCCAATGTAAGTGGTTATATGTATGATAGAGAATGATTCCAACTTAACTTTAATCAAAGCAAGCCATCCATGTGGCAAAATGAAAGAAAAAAGAGGATAAATATGGAATTTAACCCCCCTAAGTGATTATGTTTTGACTAACCCTTCGTGTGGAGAGGTAATATAAGTGTGGTGCATATTACAATTTTCATAGAATCAAGCTTAAGAAGGCTATGGGCCTTCAACAGATCACAAAAGCCCTTACAATGTGTGAATTTCTGGATAGATGCGCAGGTCGAAGAGTAGACAGAGGCGCATGTGGCGCCAATGCGCAAATAAAAAATGACTTGTTGGCGCAGGTGCATAGAATACGCTGAGCAACACAGTGAGTTTAGAGCACATGCTCGGAAGACGTGCCTATGGGTTAAAACACCTGCACACTTTCTATTACATGGCTGGGAAGAAAATTTCAGATGAAATTATCTCAGCTCAGCTCCGAATTTAGATTTTTGCAGGACTGTTATGGTTCCGACAAGTTAAATAAACCAAAAAGAAGTGCTCAAACAACCCAAATGGGGAGGAAATTGATACCTATCCCCAGTGGAGTCACCAATTTGTTATGTCCCTTTCGTCACCTAAGTGAGCAAAAGAAGAACACCTACAAGTCTAGTTGGGCTAGCTGGACAGGACAGAAATGAACGCAAGAGTTAGAAACATCAAGCATAAGAAATAAAAAAGCAACTAAGCTAATAACAATAAAAGAAACTAAACTAGAGTGCATAAGGGAAATAGAACCAAAAAATAAACAACATTCATGCCACCAATGGATAAGTTGTATTAGTGGGAAAACACCAAAGAGAAACGAATACTTATGGGTCCTTTCTTCCTCCAAGGGAGGGCTCTTGAACCCCCAATGATTGAGCTCTTCTTACAAATAACAAACTAGAGGGAAATGGTGAAGAAATCCAAAGCTCATTCACTCAAGAGGTGATGTGAATGGATAAATGAGATGATTCTTGTATGCTCTGATGAGGAAAGAGGTTCCTCCAAGAGAATATAGGCAGCATAGCAATACAAATGAATTCTTAGAAATATAGTGCACCCATGGCCTCTTTTTATAGCAAAGATTTGAGGTATTATTCAACCAGTCTTTAGTGTGAACAAGGGGCTATTTAGGGCACCCTTAGGTCTTTGACCAGCCCCCCACTTGGATTCAGCTCGGATTTGGGTGTCAAATCAACTTGGGAGATGAACCAGAAGTGGGTGGAAGGCCGACCAAAATCATAAATGCGTCGTTCTGAGGTATGCGCGGCTTTTTGCATCCACAGTCGCGCATCGGGCGCATGTGCATTTTTTTGGCGTTTTCAATTGGCGCACGTGCACGCGCTTCCTTTATATTCTTAGTGCATGTTGATTTTATAACCAGTTGTATAGTTTTGTGCCCTTTGGAAATGCATTTTTTGGGCCATGGATGAACTAATGGGTGTTTGGAGATGTTGGATTCTTGTAACCTTTTGCAGATGAAATTCCAGTGATAACAGTAGTCATTGTGATAGCAATCCTTGTATTGTTGTTCTTCCATAGGTATAGTTTCTCTTTGAACATATTATCTTCTAGGCAATAGATATGCAATATATGTACAAAAAAACATGGTATATACAAGAACTATGAAGAGTATTGTTACCTTGTCTTAGAAGAAGAAGTATGTTTTGTCCTGCTTGGCTTTCTTTAAGGGTTCCCTTTCTTCGAAAACTAGTGCTTCATGTGTTTCCTTCCTTTTATTTAACTTGGGACAATGATTCTTGTAGTGACCATACTTTCGATAATTGAAGCATTGTATTCTTGACATATCTTTCTCTTGATTTGGTTTCTTCCTGGAGCCAAACTTCTTTTTATTCCTGAAATTCTTGAACTTTGTTGTGAAGGCTTGATCATCATATTTATTTTGGGGTTTCTCTTTTGCACTGATCCTTGATTATTCTTGTGCACAGAAAGTCCAAAGTTCTTCAAATGTGGGATACTCCTTCCTTGTGTTCATGCTTGCGGAAAATGCATCTCATGTCTTGGGAAGACCGTTGAGTACTATATTTACCGGTTCCTTCTATGAAATGATCTCTTCAATGGCTTGTAGTTGAGAGATATTCTCACAAAGTATGATGGTATATTGTCATCATCATTCATTTTCATGTCACGGAGCTCATTCTTCAGACTCATTACCTCTCCAATGTTTCTGACTGAGAAGAGGTTTGTTAGGGCATCATACATCTTCTTAGATGAATCAAGATGGGAGATGTAGGGTATCAAGTGGTATTTTATATAATCCACTATGATACTCATGGCATTGATTTCACTGTCTTTGAACTTCTCCATAACTGCAATGTTCTGAGGTTCCTTCTCTTTACCTTCTTCAAAATCTGGTTCCACAATTTTTCCTTTCACGATATCCAACACTTTATTCTTGGAAAGGATGAGATCAATCATTGTCTTCCATGATCTAAAGTTAGAAGCCCCATCTAACTTGTTTTCTGACTTCATAAAGTAAGTCATGGTTGCTTTGACTTGGTCAACCCTATATTTGACCAAAAACTCAAACTTTATGTCTTAACTTACTGAGAGTACAAGGAGATGCACTAGGCTAGGGTGCACTAGTCTATCCAAGAATTAGGTCAATATCTTCATTTAAGGTTCCTCAACGAGAGAGTTAGGGTTTCATTGTTGCAACAAAAACTGGATGCAACTGCAACTACAACTAAGCAAATCCTCCCAATCTATCTTCCAGTAGTTAGACTGTCGAAAGATAGTGTGGGCCCATAACCTATTAGAATATAATGGATGTGCTCGTTTAACCATAGACAATATCGCTATTGTCACCCAACCATAGGCCGAAGCCACCCCCGAGCACCTTAACCTTGATAGATAATCATTCCAGAAGAAAACCCTAGACTGGATAGCCAAACAAAGGTGGCACACCTTTCTCCAAGGATAATGCACCAAACAAGATTAACAAGAGCTAATCAAAGAGTCCAAACCATAACCAAGAGAGATTCCAAGACAAAACTGAAATCTGCTAGTTGCAGCAGCTGCAACAACAGCTCTCCTCCAAACTTGCGCACAAACTGCCCAACTGCAGTGTGCACAAGTGTTGCTTCTCCAATTCTGAGAATACTGGCCAGAATGAGGACCGGCCTCCTATATTTATAGTATTTCTGGCAGACTGCCTGGGCCGACTTCTCATTCTCGATACTAATTCTTTAGTATATAGCATTTCCTTTAGCCAACTTCTACTCTTGGAGGCTAATAACCTAATACAAGTCATTCTCTTGAGTCTACTTGTCTTCTAGGGTTATTAACCAATCAGTTAGGGTTTCTTCTTGCTTCCAAGAATATTCTATTCTCATCAGGTTTACACATGGAGGTAAATACCTCCCGCAGCTACCATAATATCAACATTATAATCCTATATATATCTTAGATATAACCTCATATATGATAAAATAAACCAGATTTGAACATTTATGAATGAAAAGAAACATTCATAGGGGAAAACCAATGATCTTTTAATTTGAATAATGGAATTACATCAATACAATTACTTCTTAGTGTAGACACGTTCCTATTTTCCCCTTGCTCCTTGATCCTGCTCAAATCTTCAACCAATCTAGGAAACTTAACTTCAACTGATATAGATGGAGAAACACCTTTGAATTTTGGAAACATAGTGTTGGCACCCAAAGTTTTGGGTTCATTTCATGCATGTGCACAAATGAAGTTGTGCACGCTCATTCCAAGTTTTGTGTGTGTTCATTTCAAGTTTTGCATGAGCTTAAGATAAACTTACAGAGAAGGGTAAGGAATGGAAGATGATCCAAGTTTTTATATTGCACGCCAGGTTCAAGATATGAAATATGTGCATCGGTCCAAGTTTTTAGTTGCACCAAAAATCAATAAACCACACACTAGAATCAAGAAAGGAATCATCGATAAATATTATCGAATGATTATGACCAACAACACAAGCGATCGTGGAGATAAAAAAATATGAGTTGGAGAGGAAGTTAATATTTCCCTGATTTTTTAAGACTATGTGGATTGCAGGCAAGTGTTAGAAGCATACAATTCAGTTTGTCAGTCGAGCGAGTGGACAATAGAAGAAAGAGGCAGAGCTCCTGAGCGAAGAAATCTATAAAAGGAAGCAACAACATCAGAGATAGAGTTAGATGGTTATATGAGATACATTAAATTGTTATAATCAAGCTCACTCTAAGACTTTTGTAATGTTGTAATGCTTCTTAATATAAGTCTGAGTCTGTCATATGTCTGAATTCTAAAAAGGATGTGCATTTCACAATATGTTGTATTTTTGGGGAATTATATCAGAAGAGATATGTGACTTTGTTGTTGTCAAATAAAGTTTGTTTATTGTATGTTTGTGTTGAATAGAATGAAAGGAATAATAAAGTTGCGGCAATTCTTATCTATGGTGTGTCTATCATGTGTTATTTGGATATGTGTGTGTATTGTTTTACTTATTAATAACAGTAATCTTCTGGATATGGAATGTGTGAATTCCATCCCAAATGGATCATGGATTGTTGATTCCTTCATCCCCGACACAAGACCTTATGGTCTTTGTGATCCCCTCTACATCTATGGTGAGACCTTCCTCTATTACACATTATTTTCATCACCCCTATGACTGTTAATGATGTAAACCTATCATTTTTCTTTAGAAGGATCAATGAATTGAATCCATGAAGAAGAATGAAGACATATTTTCCCAGAAAGACGAAAAAGATCTTTTCCTTTATAAAAACCTTATAAAGAGGGATCATCGCACTCTGTTTAGTGTTAATGGTGCGAAGATCTAGGATTGTCGCAGGCTGCACCACACTGGCCTGTGACGTCGTCACACTCTGTTGAGTATTAAGGGTGCGACGATTTTCCATACGAAGGAAAAACAAAAGCTTCTCGATCCTTCTAGAATAGAAGTTTCGAGGGTGAGTTGGACTCTGATTAGTTTGGATCTGAGTCGCATCCCTAATCTCATGGGATCATCCTAACCTCCTCACCCTATCATTTTCAGCCTATAAAAGCAGAGGAGTTCTCGTGAGGAAAGTTAGCTTGGGAAAGTTAGCTTGATTGGGTTTGAGTAATTTTTGTGGCTTGGAGTTTTTGGGCCTATGTTGTCTTTGATATTTTCTTTGTCAAGATAGATTGTGAGTGAATTTAAAATATACAGTGTCGGAATCCGATAAGAAGAAGTGTGTGGGAAGCAAGGAACTATTGGAAGGGGCCTTACAACATCAAGGCCTCAGTTGTATTCTCCTTTTCATATTTCTAATACAACAATATGTTTCTTTCCCATAAAATTGTCCCTATTTTATTTTATGGCTCCTTGATCACATACATAGGTTTTGTTGAGTATAAATTGTTTCTTTCACTTCGTTGTCTAGTGTCATTTTACAGTTTCAGCATCCCACAAGCCTTGAAGCGAAGCGAGGATGACACTAGCGAGGAAAACCCATTCCTTCTTCCACCAGCAAGATCTTAATCAAACCTTTACTTCATTTTCCCTCTAATTCCATTTAAATATAATTATTTATTTTATGTAATGTCACTCTTGGGATTTTTTGTTCTTTTAACCTAGTGACACTAAATAAACCTCCTTGACTCCCTTTTTCCTTGTTGACTATAGCCTATGGGAGTCATGTAGGCTATTGAGTCATCCTCTATCACGATCAATTGGAAGGGGACATTACAAAAATGCCAACGCATATATCTATAAATGATTCTTCCCCTCGTGCTCAAGATTTGTCTTCTTTGTATATATTCTTGGAAGAGGCTTGGGAGGGCTTCTAGATATCCTATAGACCAATGGAGACTTGAATTATGTGAGTTATAAGTCTCATGCCATGAAGAACCAACTCATCCCTCGCTTTCTTCTTCGAGACTTCATGAATATAGAAGGTTATAGAGGGTGTCACGGGTTGCACTATAAATGATCCGCGACATGTATCCCTTTTTCCATGCATGACAAGAGACACCCTACAAAAATTATCTAAATCTTCAGTAGATTCATGTATTGGCTTACATCTTTTGTTGTATTTCCATATGGCCCTATAGGGTGGAAATTAAGGCTATAACACTTGGGTCATAGTTTCTGAGCCATAAGCTAGTCTTGTAGGTCATAGATATGCTAGAAAACAAAAAAAGGTGTGTCTCATGAATAATTCAAAAAGAGACTTTGTATTAAATTCTTTAGAATCAAATGCTCATATTGCTAGACAAGGAGAACAAAATAAGGAAACTCTACTTACAATGAATTTTGACGCATAGGATGTTTATCTAAATGCATGGTTTAAATGTTATGTAATAAAAAGAAGAGATTTATACCATTATAATAATATGCTTATAAATGGTGATTTGAAGGTTGTGAATGGAAACGGTGGATTGCAAAATTCTAGATCTAATATTATTGCAATAGTAGCTAATGCCAAATAATATTGTGGAGAAAAATTCAGATAATTATCCACATCTAACATGTTCAATAAGTCAATATGGAACAAGGGAAATTATCAAATTATTTCCATTTCATATGCCCTAGAGTTTGCTTTGCAATGTGGCTAATGAGGACATCCAATGGATTGGTCTTTCTCCAACTTTGCAATCCATTTTCAACAAATTAATGAAAAAATAGTTTCCAAATGTTGCAATCATGAAGAACAACTTATTTTCAAGGTGTAATGATTGTATTTCAATCATGAACAAGCTAAGGGACACCACTAGTTCAATCGAAGAAAAACGACCGTGAGAAGATCAGATAACTCATAATCACTATATTGAAAGTTGTCACCATATGTACTATGTACTATCACCATATTATGTTCAGAGAATAGTCCAAGAACTCACTTGAGCATTGTGCATGACAAGAAAGATAATTCAAATACTTTTATACAAAGGTTGGGTAAGAAGGAAAAGGCTATTAGTATTGTCATGAATCTTCCCATTTCTTTGACTGGTATGCTTACACATGGACACAAGACTAGGTGCTTTGGCCGCTTTAACATTTCCTTCTTGGAAATGATTTCAAATTTTACTCTGGCTTCATTGGATAAATGTATAAAGGATATTGAAGAACCAACAATGGATCAATATGGGAATTTGTTGTACATAATGGGAAATCGAAGCACCCATTTCATGAAGCTCTATTACAATCTAAGTCTTACGAAAAATGTTTGATCTATAGGCAAGATGATATGCAAGCACAAGAGATAAATATTAATAATACAAACTTTTGCGGGTCAATTAGACAATTTCCACCAATATTATTGTTGCAAATACATAATTGTCGGGGGGTAGAAAAAAATCACTATGTGTTTTCATTTTGATCCCTTTTAACATCAAGGGAGGTGTTTGACATTGTTGAAGTTGGATTCTTCCAAGTGGGACACACACATGAACACATAGATGGAACTTATGGGAGGTAATCAACTAAATTAATGTGAAAAGACATATTTTCTATGCCAGAGATGATGGACACTTATAGGACATGTGAGAATCACAATTCCTATATCTCATATTTAATTGATAAATTTTTTGACCTCAAGAGCTTTGTGGAACCACACCCTTTGGAGGGTAACTCCAAGATCACTAGTATCAAAGGATGTTGATTCTTCAAATTCTAGCTCATTGATGGCAAGCCAGTTATGCAATACAAATCCTTGCTTCAACATGAAAAGTGGTCACCTCTTATTAATATGTGGAATTATTTGCCTAATGATTGTTTTCTTACCAATGGGGCAACCTCAATAGTTAAATATATATAGGTAAGGAGACCTTATGATATGGATGAAACAAAAAATACATTAGAAACATGTATTGCATTCTAGAAGAAAATGATTGATAAGGGAGGGGAAAAATATAGACATCCCAAGATAATTTATTGGGAGACTATACATAAAGCTTTGGGCACTCTCTTTCAGGGAATTGAGCACTCAACGATGAATTTATGTTCATCCATGATGCAATAAATAAGAAATAATGCTCCTATAAAGTCCTCACATGAAGTTATAAAAGAATATTTGAGGAAAAATGTCCCCACAATTGAGGATTGCGACATTCAACCTCTATGTAACAAGCCTAGATATAAATTATCTTCAAACAATGATGTTGTAGAGGGACACATGCTCATAGTACAATCATTAGATCAAGATTGTGTGATATGGTTGGGTAGGGAAAATGGAAGTGTTTATCTAGATCAAGAAGTTACTACAAAGTCTAACAAAGTAGAGATTTAATGGTGGAAGCCAACTAGAACATCAAAGGTTAACAAAGAATTGTCTAAAAAATGTTTAAATATAAAACAACAATGGGTTGTTAGTTTAGAAGAAAATATGTTCATTGATCATGTTAGTAGCATCGTATGGGCATGGTCACCAAGGGTCAATGGATGAGAAAGAAAATAAAAATAAATGAGAAGGTCCTTGCAACAATTAAAGAACAATAAGAACATATGAAACATAATGTTGAGAGTGGGAGTGATGTTGATGAATGA
>SNQJ01S0115019.1:0-16561 GCA_010110895.2 Picea sitchensis
CTAATATGCCCCAATTAAGGGGTAATGAGCCAATATTAGGGCTTAACAAATTTGATGGGTGTTTTCGGCTTGCAAATTTTGCTCAAACCCATAAGCAATAGATAAAATATATGACTTAACATTTTCATATGCAAGCATATTCTCAAATATGACAAGTTGTAATATATGCACACTATTAAAGAGTGACATGACGTCAATATCTTTGTAGATGATAGTGGGCTAGCACAATGTTGCATTCTTACTGTGATGATGCCTTAAAAAAACTAAAATAACCAACATTTTTTTCCAATTCAAGATCGACACAAGAAAATCATCAGATCCCATAATATTCTCCCATTAATGTGTTTTAATGGGAGACGTCCTCGATATTTTTTCTTATTAATGCCAATATTTTCGAATCTGTGTGGTGAGTTGTCACTAGTAAAAGCATAATTAATGTGCATTGGGAAGGGGCGAAGGTGGCGAGGATGGAGGGAAGCGAAAAATTCTTTGAAACTTTTGTGAACCCAAGAGTCCATGAACCTGCGAAACTTTGAAGAATCGACTAAGTATGGAAAGGTAGGGCGGTCAGACGAACTCATCCTAGGTAGAGTGAGGCTTGTGATTTTGAGGAGTCCGGGGTCGAATTGTAGATCACAAAAGTTTTGGGTGTAAGATGTATATCATGGAACATGGGGCATGAGAGTTCGATAGTGCCAACTCGAGAACCCACTGCCATAAAATTGGCTAAGTATGGAAAGGAACGACGGTCGGTCGGACTCGTGATGTGAGGGTATAGACGGAGATGAGGATTTTTCAGTTCGCCACCCCAGGAACCCACAATCATAGAAATGTGACTAAGTACAAAACCAGAAAATGATAATAGAGAAGAAGAAAAGGGATAAACAGGTAAGTATAGAAGAGGGAAACGAAAGGGAGAAAATAACTTTATCCCTCACACAACAACAGTTAGTCTGATAATTATCAAGCGATAGAAACACATTAACAATGGGAAAAACATTTTCAGCTATGAAATATACTTGCAGCTCGACAAATTCTGGTTCAAGTTTAAAGAGATTTTGTTTATATTTATTTCAATATTATTTATATTATTTTATTTTAATAGTATTTTTGGTGGCCCAAATGTAAAGCATGTTCCAATTTGAAGGGTGTTTTCGGCTGACAAAATTTTCTCAAACCCATAAGCAATAGACATAATATGTGACTTAAAATTATTATATGCAAGAATATTCTCAAATATGGCAAGCTTTAATATATGTACAATTTGGATAAAGTATGCAGATTGGAGTTTTGTAACCATACCTCTTATGTTGGGTATGTGTTATATTATTTCCATGTGTGTGTGTGGGCGCGTCAAATTCGACAACTACGTCTGACAATCCCAACTTCCTTCTCTCTTTGTGTTGTGTGCGTCGGGCTCTTTCCTGGGGAGGTCCCGAGGGGGGGCTATGTTTGGCCCCCCTGGTTACGCGCAAAGTTTGGGGCAACACTTCGAATTGTTTTTTTGGGGGGCGGTTTTTGCTATTTTAGCGGATTTTGCTATTTTTAGAATTTTTCTAAATTAATCCCGGATTAAGGGATTAGGGTTTTGGTAGCTAGGGAATACCTAAAATGTTGTATATATTGTATAGTTAATGGTGAAATTAATAAAATGAAGATATGAAAGGTGCAGCACTAAGGAAGGCTGGTTTTCTCCCGGTTAAGGGTTTCCAACGTAAATCTATGTGTACTATGTGTATGAGCCATCGATTACTTTATGTTTTGCTTAAGAATCTATATGCATTTCTTTACTTCACATCTTTAAAACTTACATCTTAGTCTCTGGACCTTGCACTATGTTGGACATTTCACTTGTACATGTCAATAGTTCTTGTGAACTAAAAAACATGTGTTGTAAATGACATAAACATATTTACCATGGCATATTAGAATAAATAACTAAGGATATTTTTTTCCTAAACATAGCAAGAGAATAATATATGAATCTTTACATTTGTCCTTGTCGTTGTGTTGATGTTTGCGGTGATTGACTATGCATGCCCATGTCACTTGTCAAACTTTTTCTGATACAAACATGTGTACATCGAACATCACAACAAACAAATATGCATACGCATTGTATATTGTTCATAATTGATATGGATGTACATTAAGAACATGCATTGTATTTGATTTGGTACTACTGTTGGCATACCTTTTGGAAGATTGTACTTGAGATTCCTCAGTTGTGGCACATAAGGCTTCATCCTCGTGTTCAATTAGTCTGTTTTTTTTCAATGTAGCAATGCATAGAATACAATGGACATGAAGGCAAGTTTCTATGTCGGAACACATGTAAAAAAGATGAAATACAATTTTATTTATTTCAAGGTAGCAGCATAGAAAATACAATTCACATGAAGATAAGTTAATATATAGGAAGATATGTAGTATCTAAGAAAAAAAAAAGAGTTGCAAATCCATAGAATAAATATACACAAAATAAATGAAAAATAATGGAATATGGAATACAGGTAGAAGTATGCACCTTTGTATGTCTTCATCTACATTTATGGTTAAGAGTTCTTTGTATTGTCCAGTTTTTTTGTTTGTTCAATGAAGGAAAGTACAAAACACAATGAACATGAATGTAAGTTGGTATGTAAGGAAAAAACAAGGAATATGTACATATAGTAAACTAGAATCAAAGGAATAGAGTAACAGATAGTGTTAGAAGCGTGTACCATTGTTTTTCTTGATCCATGTCTGTGTCTATATAGAATTTTTTTCTATCCAAAATCAATTACAAACCAGGAAAAATTAAGTTGGATGATTCTAGCTAAATAATTTGGTTTTGTGAAACAAGTTAGCCAGATATGCTTTAGACATAGAAATATGATTTTGTAATATGCTTGATGTATATTTCATAATTCAAGTACGATATTAATTGTATCGTGATCAGACCAATATGTGTCTAAGATAAAGAAGTTGTATTGTGAAAAGGGCACATTTGACCATACATGGTCAGTAAGTGCATTTTGTACATGGTTTATCTTATCCAAAATAAAGTGGAGACTATAATTGCACATGTAGGTTTCCAATTCTTTTGTTCTCGCATTATTTTGTAGCATGTCAATATTGAAGTCTCCTAGAATGATAATGGTTTTGTTCAGATTTAAATGTTGTAATGCATTTGAAAGAACATTTAGTATGTTGGACAATGTTGCATGCAGAGCAACATAGAAATTCAGTATTGCAATTTATTATTCATGGAAGATTACTTTTGCCAACACCATCTCAACATTGTTTTCTTCGAAATGCATATTCTCCAAAATTGTTACATGTTTTTTGACTAATATCATCACCCCATGTGTAATGTAACTTGATATGCAATTGTGATTTGGAAATTGCTTGTTTTTCATGCATAATGTCATGTATGTTTCCTGCAATCACAAAATATCAAATTGCATTGTGTCATAGCCATTGAGTATATCATCCATATGTGCATGTAGGTTGGGTGTGTTAAGTGAGAGAATTGATACATATGAGTTTGTTTGTATGGATTGGTAATCATATTGTAGATGCCATTTTGCACTAGTCCTAAGGTGTTGCATCTCAATATAAACTTTATGTTTGACTTTGAATTTATCTTTTGTAAGAGCGCTTAGAAAATACGAGTCTATACTTCTGACACGTGACAATGTTGTGTATACAAGTCCATGTATTTGAATTTCAATAGGGTCGAACACAACATTATCAAGTGTTATCCCTTGTGATATGTGGATTGTACATGCACATGCAAGTTTAATTGGAAATTGTTTTCAAATATTCAGTTGACCTGTCTTTACCAATGTCGATGTTGGTTTTGATATTCGTAAGATAGGTGTCCAATCACGCACAGTGTTTGAATTATATAGATAAGCTAACGTGTTTTCTTTTTGGTGGACAATATGCGGCTCATGGAACTTAATCCAGAGGACATCAACTTTTTATGTTTTGGTATAAGCTTTGAGTATTCCATTTGCACCATTCACCAAGCCATCCTATGAATCATAGTTGCAGGCATATATTTCAACTAGCATGTCTAATTTCAGGACAAGTTGCAAAGGCAAAGTGGTCGTATGTTGATGACATGGTACATTTCCATGGTTTTATTATTCGAGGTCAATTGAATTGATGATGATATCATCACCAGGAATGAGCGATAGCATGTACCTATTATGCATTGTAACATCCCTATTCATGTAGAACATGTAAGGGAAGGTTGGGTCTGTTGGTGCAGGTCACATGCAACTTGAATTGATATATGTTACTTCATCACATGTTTGGGTGTTTGTCTGCATTCTATTCAGGATTGCAATAAATGTTTCATTTGTCTAGAGTAGCGTAGTATGTAATTCAAAGCATTTTATATTGTCTTTCCAGAAGTCATGCGTCATTGTTTTCATATTGACCGTAGGTTGTTCAAATATCAAAGAATATTGGATGGGTTGTTCCTAGTAAATATCTCCACATAATATCATGTCAATGTCCCCAAAGTATTTAGTGTGCACATGTTTTATGTTTCTCAGTCGATTTTCAATGGAATATAAGAAGCGACTTCCAATCAAAGATGCTTCATCTATGAAGACAAGTTGTAGTTCACCATAAAGCTTAGACAAGGTATCTAACATTTCCTTGTTGATTGGGAGAAAATGTGACTTGTTAAAAGTCATTAAAAATGCAGAGTGGACTATTGTTCCACCTGCATTATATGCAACTTTTCCTGTGTATGCAACTATTAGCCCCTTTGGTTTCATAGGGTTAGTCGAATTTTTTGAATCATAGATTCGTATAAGCATTTGGAATAGTGCTTTCATTGTGAATGTCTTGCATGTTTCTACCTTGCCTATAAGGAACAAGTGCACAAGAGTGTGCATGTTTAAGCATTTTTTAATTGCAATGTACTTTAGGATTGCTTGTTGTTCTTGATTCAACAGTCATATAACTCTGTAGTATTTGTTATTTTCAATAAAGAAATGATGTTTTGTGACTTGAAAGCCAAGATTGATACATTTTTCAATGGTGGTTGCTTGAGGACAAGACAAATTTGCTTGCAAGTCATAGGACTCACAGAGAGTTCTAGTTGTTTTATGATTTGTCAATGTCTCATCAACATTGTCAGGGTTTTCTAGTTCATGAACTACACTTTCTAAATCACCCCATGTTGGATTAACATTGTATGTAAATCTAGATTCATTGGTTTGTAATGTAGTCTCATAAGCAATATATGCATCTTCCCATGTAGGGAAGTTATGTTTTAATGTGTTTTCATTTTGATCAAATGGAACATACAACAATACTTTTTCTCTACAATAGTTTTCATAGTCATTGTGTTTGTTGTATTTGACAAAGCGTATTACATTTGGTTTTTTTCTTTTTGATATGGGTGTACCATTTTTTTTGTAATGTGATACGAACTCTGCTAGGTAGATATGCTTAATAGGAGATGGACGCTAGAGGTAATAATCAATAATAGAGCGACATATCACGTCCTCTGAATTATCAGGCTCTTGTTCTAGCAAAGACGATGATTTAAGCACAAATGTGTGTTTCTCAAGTGGAGATGTGTTTATGAAAACACATTTCCTTGAACTATAGTTCATAGGCAGGGAAAGTGCAATGTGGACTGCTTTTTGAGTAGACATTTGTTGAAGATTAAGTAATGTATTTACTAATGTACATATCATTTGCATAGCATCAATATGACTTTTTTCATGTTCCTTGTGTATTCTCCTGAATGCACTTGTCATCGATTTGTCAACCTTTGTCATTTACGAGGTACAATATGATGCTGCAACATATGCATTGAGGACATACTATGCATCTGTATTTTCATTCCACATAATTGGCATGTCCTTAGAGAAATTGTTGTTCCAAATATGTGAAAGTTTTCATTTAAGGAAAATTGTTGGTTGTTTAAGTGTAGATTATATGGCTTGGATGTACTCATCTTCTGTTAGATTTAGTTCTGCGAAGAATTCTTCGAAGCTCATTAAGTCATCAAAGTCTCATTGTTCTAGAAATGCGGACAAAGATTTAGATTTATCAATGAGAATGTCCTCTAAAATAATTGTCTCTATGATTCTTGTTGTTCTTATTGGTAGCACAGGGAGTTGTATCTGCAATGTGAATTTTTTTGTTTTTTACAACTTCTTGTATGATGACGTCTATGAGCTTTGGAAATTTTTGGATCCAAATGATCTGTGTTGCATGTTATGTATTTTTCCAGAAACTGCTCGATCTATGAATTGTTGTCATTTCCATAGACCGATGCACCCTCTATCCATAACAGTGAGTGGTCATGCTCACTCCCTCTATTCTGGAATTCAGTCACAAAATAGTAGTCTGATATTTTTCTGAAGAATGTTTCATCATGACATATCAATTGCCTCAAAGCATTTATTCTATGTCTATAGTAACGAGTACATGTCACTGAGTCTTTTCTTATGAGGTAGTCAATGTCATAATTTTCCAATGTATCAGTTTGTTTTTTCCTTTTCCTGTTCCTATACAATGCAGACACTATAGCCACCAATGGATCCCAGTGATGCTTTGCACTTGTAAATGTGATGAAAAAAGTTGGGGTCCCAATTGTCGGATCATTGCAAATATAGTTTTCTTGTTCTGTTGCAAGTAGTCATGAGAGATGCGAATGTTTTTGAAATCTAAGTATCCAATATTAGATTTTAGGATTTTTTTTAGGTTTTCTTTGTCCTTGAAATGTTTGGACAATAAATTTATTCCCTGTAGATGGCCTTTTCTTATTCATACCCAAATGCAAGAGAGCACTTGCTCAATTGTTATGCGCATTTTTTTTGAATTTTTTTTTTGTTATGTGACAAGAGAAGTCACCGCTTGAATGTAGCAGTTCCCATCGAACTATTTTTTGGTAGTTGAATCGTTCCATGATGTCACTGAGATGTGGATCTCCATAGAACAGTGTTGGGAAGTTCATTTCCTCTGCAAATTTGTCCTTGAATATTCCAAGTGGATGTTTCCCTTCAACAGGTGAAATCATGAATGCAGTGTGAGTCAGTGAATCTGTGAGTCAGTGAATCCATGTATTAATGTTTCAGCGGGTATTTCATTCTATGATTCATCGCTTGTATCAAATTCACTAGTAGTGTCAAAAGTCTATGCAGAGTTGTCATTTCCTTATTCAAGAACATTGTTCCAGTTATCATTTATATAGATGTTTTGTGCTTTGTACATGGCCCTGGAACATAATTCTTTTAATGCTTTCATGACAATGTGCACACGCACTTTACCTGTCTGGTATGCATTCTTGTATTGAACACGTCTTTTGAGATCTAATCAATTGTGATTGTATCACTAATGAATTGTGGTAGGGATTTTTGCACAACATCTAGTTGGACAAGAAAATTAATAATTGGTCCTGTTAATCCCATTTGGGGTCGTTTATAGCCTCAGGGTCTGATTTTTGCAAATGCAATTGGCAGAGACACAAGTCTCTCTTCAATTTCTGCAAGTGTACTTACATCTGGTAGTGGTGTGTTACATCTTATTTGGCCAAGCGTTGCAAAGTGTGGTAGTTTTCCATTTTCAAGTGATCATTTGCATGAAAGACAAATATTTCCACTGGAAAATGTTCTATCATTTAGTGTCAATCTGAGGTATTCTTTTTGCAAGTCAGGGGTGAAAGACTTAGTGTTTTTTGTGAAATTCAATTTCTCGCAAATCGCACATGCAATGGAAGGAGTGTCTTTAATTTGTTTCATATAGATTTGTTTTGCATCTCTCTTCCCTAGACAAGCATGCGTAGTAAGTGTTTTTTGGTTTTCACTGCTAGCAGTGCATGGTGTTGGCTCTAGGAAACGATGTGTGATTTTTTCCTCTTGGTCAGTATCATGACCATTGTGGGATATGTAGTTGCACCTATTTCTCTCACATATCTATTTTTTCAATATGTGGTAGGTTAACTTATGGTTGCCATTGGAAACTAGTTTCACTTGTTGACAAGCCATGTTGAAGGTGGAATTGACATTTTTTATGAGCATTTCCTCTGCACCATATCGATGGTGCAAATGGTGATGTTCTTTGTAATTGGACATGTGATGTTTTTGTTCAACAGAAAGTGCGAAAATGTGATTGTGTTGTGCATGCACAATTTTTTTTAGGTTGTGATATGTAAGTTTTTGTTTCTTGGTCAAGCTCCCTTTCAATTCATGATGATCGGTTGTACAACCTAGAGGTCTAGAAGGAAGTGTACCAATGTATTTTTCTCTCATGTACGACCTTTTTCAAGTTGTGATAAGTTAGTCTATGTTTTTTTTTTAAGATCTGTATGACCTGGTGACATTTGGGATGAGTTTCATCTTGATTACATAGCATGTGACACTTATGTAGATTCGATGCAGTTTGGGTGGCATGGATAGTGGATCTTGGAATGGAAGTATTTCTTATCAAAGGTTTATAATGGATGTGTGGCGTATATGTTTTCAACGATATGATGTTCGATCGTAGTTTGAATCAATACAGTGGGAATGGGCAGTACCATCTGATAGGGTTTACCAGACCTGGAGATTTACTCTGAATATGATAGATATCCATTGTAAATAAAATGTGATACCCTCTACATTATCTTTCTCATATGGCATTGCCATTTTTACAAGGTATTGTTGCCAACTTCCAATTATCGACATACTTTCTAGAAGATATGGTAAAAGGTGTGTTGACGGGCGAAAATAATCGTTCGTCAATTAGAAGAACGAGTTTGGTCCAGGGTTGTCTAAATAACCCAAGCCTTTTGGTATAACTCGTCCTGACAGGTTTAATGGCTCCATTGGCCAATCTAAGAATCCTAAAAGAAACAAAAATAAAATAAAAGAAATAAATAACTAATTACTAAATATTATATATACATATATGTACATATGCTCTAATGTGACTGTAATAGGCGTATTTAAGCAAAAGAAAGATAACTCTCATTTATATATATTATTTACATGCTGCAAGTTTTAATCTAAACTTACTAAACTCAATGTAAAAATGTCTGCTCCAAAGAAGCTGATAAAGAAAGCACATACAAGTACTTTTTGACTTTTCTTTTATAAGTCTTAAACTAAATAAAAAAAATGTTATGAAACGGAAACATATAGATAGTCAAAAGCCAAACTTTATGTTCGAATTTTAGTGGTAAACAAATAGTAGAAAAATGAAATTAAACTAACTTGTTAATGAACTAATGATATACATCCAGAAATCTGTGCGATCAGAAAACATTTAACCACCTTGTCCAGGAGAAAAAAACTGCAAGGAACCTTAAGTTTGTTCTAAATAAATGCAGAACAATTATGTTGGCAGTTAAATTTAAATTACAGAGAGAATGATACCAATAGTCACTGTGATCTCATGATTGCAAGTAATTGCATTAAGAGAAGTATGTTAGCAAACATGTTTGCATTTAATCTTTCAATGAAAATTAAAAGAGAAATCCTGTAATTAAAACTGAATAGATGATCACACGATTAATATCTGAAGCATTAGTTATGGAAAAAATTTATAAAGGAATTATCTTAATAACATAATAAATGATGAAGACTAAAACTATCAAAACTTATTATAATATCAAGATAAACATAAACTTAAATGAAGACACCATCCACAAGAAGCTAAAGCCGAACTATGCATTGTTGTTCCATTAAAGTCTATAAATCAAATGTCCATCTTCTTCCCCAGGCGAGGATCTCTTCATTACAAAAATCTCTAATATTTAAAGAGTTCAGAGAAACCGAATATCTTATCTTGTGGGATAAAATTAAATCTCAAAAATGACTTGCTAATTACAAAATAGAGGGCAATATAACCACTCCATATCACACTATATATCTTAAAACTATAAAAAGTTTGTTCCTGTTCACAAAAAAATGAGCCAAAGATATGGCTAATACCCCCATAAATCCTTCATATCATTTGATCACCATAAACTGCTAGATATCCTGAAAGAAAATAATGAAATAAAGAAATTCAGATATAAATTTAACCAATATCTTCCAAATTTCGAATAAGAATAGACTGGCTACAAAATCTGTTGATTCTATAGCTAGTCTTATTTTAGCAAAAAAAATCTAATTTATTCTATATTAAAAAATAATATAATAAAAACACAATTTAGGATAAAAACAAATATTTACCTTCAACTGAAAACTCAATCCGAATCATAAGACTTCATAATTAACCACAACTTTTACATACTTATCATTATTTATTATTATATTACCAGTTCTCTTAAGGTGTTTCCCCGGTCTTTGTGAATTTAGTTTGAGTCTGTGATTTTCAGTCATTAGTGAGTCAATCTGGGTTGTGAAGGCCTTGATTTTAGCTTGCAGGGATGGCACATTTGTGTAGTATTTTTCTATCCAGAATAAACACACTTCACACCACAGGTCTGGAACTGTTGATTGAGGGGACGAATGACTATGTGTCAACACGCTCCCACTATCCAATGTGGAATTTTGACTGAGTTTGATCCCAGGGAAGTTTTTGTCATCCTTCAGGCAGGGTGGTAGATTACCTACGAAATCATAGGGCTGATCTGGAATGGTTCTATGGTAACCTGGCTCTTCCTCTTCCAAAAATATTTCGATTTCATAATCATAGTCGTCAAGGATATCAATCGTTTTACCCGAGATCGCATGAGCTTTTGTTTTGTTTTGTAGAATCCTGGAGATTAATCTTCCAACTCTCTTGCTAACAAACCCTACATCTGGCTTCTTGTTAGACAGTTTGTGCAAGCGTTTTTTGCCATTATTTGCCACGGAATTATGGTACACATCCTCTTTATGCTCAGGAGGTTCAATGATCCCTAGATCAACATGCCACTCGAATATGGGCTCATCGAGCGTGGCTTAACCACAAGTTTCTGTGAATAATAAACCCAGTCTATCACTGGAAGGGATAGGAGGTTTTTCAGCCATGGGTTTATTAACCACAGAATCTTCTACAGGGTTAGACGTTGCAAAACCATTTCGAGATAGAAAACTATCCCATTCGTCTCCCTGCGACTTCAAATGATGGACTAACAATATTTTGATCAACCCGTGGTGGAATAAACTAGAATTCAAACCCTGCTTTTTATACCTCTTAGCCATTTTATATAAGCTTCTCAATAAGTAAAATGGCATGTTCCACTGGAAACCAATAAAATTCATCAACAGTCTTACGTGGTAAAGAAAAACAAGGTTGAATCGACCCTCATACGTAACAAACTGTCTTAAGATTTCCAATAAACCGTGCCACCGAGTCTTTAATAGAGATATAGGCATACCTTTATCACAACACTGTATTCTCCGAGAGGTAAAGAACAAACTCCAAAGAACCTCCTCCAATTTAGAATTCTTAAACCATTTATGCCCGTTCAATGGAAGACATGTTGCCTGGCTCAAAAATTGTTTGGTGATTTCGATTTGAACATCACCTACTTTGGCTCAACAACCATCAAAGGAGAGGGAAAATTCCTGGGCGACTTGCAAATTATAACCTTCGAACTTTCTGAGAAACTCCAACCACCCCTGACTTCTAAGGTCTTCGCTCATGTCATCATACATAAGTAGGGTTTGGGTGCCATTAGGCTCAATCCTAATGACGGGGGCCATGAGGGTTTAGAACGCACAGAGAAAACACAATGAGTATGAAGGGTTTTAAAAACAAATAAGACCAGAGCAAAATCTCAAGAATAAAACTCATCAATACCCTAACGCGCATGAAAAGGGGTTCTATGACACGAAAAAAGAAAGGCGTTTTGCGAAATGAGTGCCAAGAGTACATAGAAAACCCGAGACTTTAATCCGAAATGATGGACCTGTCGTTTTTGGACTACCACCTCCCAGAGGGTACAGGGTACGATCAGGTTCATTCAAATTTTATCATTGTGCAACAAGTTGGAGTTGATTTCTAAAGTTTTAGGAGAGGAGAAATTTTGTAAAACAAAGTGTAATGACAAGAATAGGTCTTACCAAGAGCCACAACGATATATAACATAGTTTAGTTTTAATGGATTCTTGGTGTTTTAAACAAAAAATCAAGGCACACTTCACAATCGATGAGCCACTTTAAAACAATCAATAAGATGAGCTTCACAAAAAAATAATCTTCATTAAAGATATGTAAAGACATATAGTTTTCATAAACCTTAGATAAAATGGTAATACAATTATAAGCTTTAATGCTTCGTTCATGCTTTCAGTCATGAACGAAGCATGAAAACGAAGAGGAATAAAAAAAATAATAGGAATAATCGAAACATCATATTTACAGTTCAAAAGTTACTTTCGAAAAGCAATAATTGTATGACGAAGCATAGGTAGCTACTAAAATTATTAATTGTCGCTTTAAAAGGTGAAAATATGTAGGGTTGCCAACAAGGTGTTGATGCAAGCAGTTAAACGCATGTTGACTACCACCTATAATTGCATTGCAAAAGGATTTCACAGTGTAAAGGCGTAGTGAGTGCACATCAAAATCGGTTGCTATCAAATAGCACATTGCATTGAACATACTATCTCCACAACTAGATGCAATAGTTGTTGCTATGTGCAATCCATGGGAGTGTATATGATGCATAATTTGTTTCCAATGTGATCGAAGGTCTTTGCAGGTGAGGGACAAGTAAATATAAGGTCCCCCAAGATTTCATATGGATAATTTTCTATAGATTAGTGGTTCATAATGATCACTTAGAGTGTTGGCATCATGGAACAAGATGCAATATGGATCCCTAGATGCAGTTTTGTTGAATAGTAAATATCTTCTTTTTCTTATTAATGAACAAATTCCAATTGATATATTCATCCACTTGGATAACCACCATATATAAAATGTATCTCCCCAAAGTCCCCTCTCATGTGCAGATAGAGTCGCATATGCAGACAACTGAATCTTTGAAAAATATGTATTGACATCATGTATTCCATGTAATTGGCAAAGAAAATCAGATGCCAATTCGTATTGGTACGAATCTAATGCCTCAACGCCGCCATTTTTTAAACAAGCCAAGAAATGATCTATCAATTCATTGCACAACTCGATCAAGGAATAACGGAAATGCATTAGAAATTGAAATGCATCGAAGAGGCAATCTCCCATAGTATACGAGAATGCATCTAATCTAAAAACCCCATTGTTATGAAATACATGGTCAATGTTTTCATGTACAATGGAGTCTATATCTATTTCATAGCACTCAACATCTATTACTTGTTCCATCTTTTAATTTGTGATTTTCAAGATGTTTCCTAGCTATGTCTAGATAATATGCAAATAGGAAAAAAAGAAAAATGAAAACTATAAGTTCGGAACTGCATGTCAATTCCACTATGTATCTGTCAACCTTCTTCATGTCAAATTCAATGCTCCATGGTTTCTATAGCATATGAAAAAAAAACAAATCTATAGTGAGTGATGAACCATATAGAAGAGATAATGCAAATCAAATAACACTATAAATTTGCTCAGCACGAAGATTGAGTATTTAAGACATATCATTTTTTAACTTATTCTAGGTGTGCATCTTATATGTGTTTCGGTATCCATTGTATATATTTTTACAGTCCTATTCACCATTTATTTTCATCCCCACTCTTCACAAATCAACACTAAACAAACCTGAAATGACTTGTTGATGTCTTCCACTCAGAAAACACATATAGATGGCCTATCGTATAAACAAAAGCAAAAGAACTAGGCATTACAGACTTTTACCATAGGAACAGAACCAACACACAACACAACTTCTTAAGGTTTCAATTATCTTACAAGACGAAGAAGATATTCTTAGATGTTTCAAGTATCTTACAAGATGAAGAAGATATTCTAAAATTGGGTACTAGGAAACTCAGTCTGAGACACATCAGCGAACTTCCCACTCAGATTAAAAAGAATCATTTCCACAAGACGAGGTCCAGATCTGAAAATGGTGACGGGAGATGCATTGTTTGGAAGACCCAAAGTCTAGCATAAACCAACAGCTATATTTGGTTTTTCTTCAGAGAATAAAATATTGCCCTGTCATACTCTGCAAAGAAGGGATGGCAAGGTCCTTGTAGATGCTTGCTCTGCAATGAAAACTCTGAATTCGTTTGGCAAACCCCTTTGAATTTCCATTTTCAAAAGAGCTATGGTATGATTTCCAGAACATGAAAGTGGGAATATGTGATTGGAAGGGAAAAACTTGAAAAAATTCTTTAAACGTATGGTTTTTAGGAACATAAGTATGAGGAGAACATCCCATTTCCTTTTTTATATGTCACTATGGTTGCGACAGAGGTGGATTATGTGTCCAACATTGACATTTAAAGGCGACAAGATTTATTGTTCAAGAACAATAACAAAATAGTGATACACTCATGTTTCTTTGGTCACAACAGTCACGTATAAGGATGTTCTGTAAGAGGATTTTCACTCATACATTCCGAGTATTGAAAATTCTTACTTGCAAACTGCAAATAGTAAACAACAAACAATGAATAAGAATGAAACCATGGCACTGAAACTTACTCGTGAATGGGGAACGATATAAGCGCAATTCCAATTGTGGGTGCAAAAGCTCAACCTTGCAAACTGCAACAATAGGTCCAAATGTGGATGCAGAAAACCAACCTTGCAAAGTTGAATAAAACAAGGGTGTGGGATTTCAACCCTGCAAAGTGCAAGAACAGGTCGAACTGCGAGTGCAAGACTTCAACCTTGCAAAATTGAAGAAAACAAGAGCAAGAAAAAAACAACAAACCAGTGAACAAGCACCAAGAGGTCCAACTGCAGTTGCAAGACCTCAACTTTGCAAAGTTGAAGCAAACAACAATAAACAACATCTAGTGAACCAATGAGCAAGCAACAACCAATGAACCAGTATTGTCGGTGCAGAAAAATATTGCCCAAATTCATTGCAGACAAGATTGTATCCAAAAATCGGAGGAAAATGTATTCTAACATGCATGTTAAGTAAACATTTAAGGTTGTGAGGCCAATTAGGTAAACATTTAAGGTTGTCAGGGCCGTTCAAGAGCCTCACGCTATGTAAACATTTAAAAAAGAATGCAATGTGGCAAGCTTGTTTACGTATGTAATAATAATAAAAATGTCTCTTTAAGTACTTAATAATAATAGAAATAATAATAATAATAATAATAATAATAACAACAATAGTTCGAATAGTGAAAAAAAATTATAGTCAAAGGACAAAGTAATATGAAGTCAACTAATAAAAAATTGATTGTCGATGCTCAAAACTTTGGATATCTAAACATTTAAATAGAAATAATAAAAATTCAAAAAGACTGTAGGTGATCAAAACTTTGAATATGTAAACATTTAAAACATTGGGAATAGCGAAGCTGGCAATAAGACTTAGAGTATATTATCCAATGAGATCATGACATATAAAAAAAAATTATTATATAAAAAATAATGTTTTTAGTTCTCTAGTTCGAACAATAGAGATTATGCAAAAAAAATTAGTCAAAGGACAAACCAGTATGAAGTCAACAAATTATCAATCGCTATAATCCCTCTACGCCTTCATAATGATATCTCCAAAGTACACCATAGAAGTTTCAATTTTAAATATTATTATAAAGTAATTTTGATTTTTCATTATTTATATTTGTTTTCTTAAATGATGATGATGATGATGATTAACATCCACTAAGACCTANNNAAAAGCATTAAGAGAATCTTTCCAAGATCACCATACTTTTGTTGCGTTAAGAGGTTAGGAAGGTTGGTAGTGTGATCAATATTTTAAAAATGAGATCTAATATGGGTATAGGATGGACAATCTAAGAGAAAGTGCTTTTCATATTCAACCTTCTTAGTGTCACAAAGGTGACACACTCTTTCATCCCATGGCATTTTAGGAATTGACCAACACCCAGTTTCACTATGGAGCTCGTGAGAATTTGTTATTATCTTAGCAATGCTTATTTTTTTCTTTACACTTGGAAAAACAGATAGATAGTTTTTATCTTCTAGATCAGGGTTGATTACATCTTTATAATACCTTAATTTTCTAGTTTTTTCCTCTAACTCTTTATCACACCACATTTTTTCCTTAAATTTTGATTTGACGCTTTTTTTAATAGTATCTTTATTCTCCAAAATGCTTTCTTCCATGATTCCTCAATAGTTTAGCCAAGATCGGGCATCTTTATGCCATCCTCGCTTGAGTCGATGATGGTTATGACTTGATTTTGAATCAATTTTAGGTAGCCTCTTGTCTTCCATGTTGTTTAACTTGTTCTTATACATTAGGTATCTAGTCATAGCCATGCTCTCAATGGGAAAGAGGCTTGTTTCTATGAGGAGGATGTGATAGGGAGTATTTCCTTTAATTTTGAGATTATAGGTTATAAAATTCTTTTGTATTTCCTCTATCTTTCTCTAGGATTCACGAGAGATACTACAACCCCATACTTCACATCCATAAAGAATAATAGGTGTAACAAGAGTCTCAAAGAGGAGTTTCTTCTTATCCCAACTCCAAAGATCAGTTGATTTACAATTGTTTTCAAGCCCATAATAAGCT
>SNQJ01S0115020.1:2412-15278 GCA_010110895.2 Picea sitchensis
AAATGCAAAACTTGGCGTGAATTACATAATCATATTAATCATTGAGTTTTTGAATGAAATTTTTGTTTGAGGCCATAACTAAGGGAGCATATATCTGGGAATCAAATCCAATATAGGGTCTCCATGCCCAAAGTAGTGTGGTTGGATGAAATACATTCCATGTCATTTTCCTTGCATCAACAATCAAAGGAATTGTCTGCTTCGGAAAATTGGCATTCGTAAATGCAAGGTGTCTAAGGGATGGAGGGAATTCTTCCTTGTACACACAACAAACATACCATATGCATTCACTTGTTGAAAAGTGGTGCAATGGTATTCAAGGTGTTATAGATCAAGGTATCCAATGTATTTTATTTATAATATGAGAATCTCATATAATAAGAACATCATTTCATGTGTAGAACTCTTTCAATATCCTCAATATTGAACATACTTTATAATCTACTTGCATTATTAAAACCATACAACCTTGATATTTAATATTATCAAAATATTTTGAATACATTTTATAATCTAGATTCACATTATTAAAAACCTACAACCAATGTTTTGTAGCATCAAGTGCAAAAAGATCGAAAACAACATAACTTATGAAAGAGTTTTAATATAATTTAACGGTAAACAAGGCATTGTAAGATACTTTGTAAGCTAAACTTTGTAAGAAACTTATGATACTCTAATATTACATATGTAAACTTGGCCATGATATTCAAGTATTACAATATTTTCAATAAAATAAAAGAGAATTATTTTTATTGTATAAATTATCATTAATATAATATTAAAATCTATTACCTATGATATAATAAAATTTTGTAGTTTACATGTTGAAAGTAAATATTGACAATTATATGGAAATGTAATTGTAATCGTATTCACCAACTTACGACTATGGAAGAGTTGAGAAAATAAGAAAAAAATCTAAGTATTTTGAAAGAAAGTGTCGCTGAATGATAACTTTATGTAATGGAAAAGGATAAGTCTTCATAATGATAGGCATTTGTGAGATCAAAAAATTATAAATGAGAAGTTGTCATAAATGTAACAACAATGCCTTTAGTTATAACTATATTTATATTTTATGTTTTAATAAGTTTAGTTATAACTATATTTATATTTATATTTCATGTTTTTATTTTATTGTTAAGAAATAAATAAAGTTATTTTGTATTTTTATTTTCTTTTAGAAATTAAAACAAATTATTATTAAATTAAATATATTTAATATTTATGTATTTTGAAATTTTGTTTATAATGAGAATAATTTTTACATAAAATTATTATTTCATATTAAATATTAAATTCTGAAAAGTTTTAATAACTTATAAATTATTTTAAATTATTTTTTAATATAAATATAAATTTAGACAATTTTAGTATATCATAAATTTTTGTTATATAAAAAGACAAAAAAAAAGGATGGTGTCTCCTAGTACAAATCCACATTGACTTAATGAAAATAAAGAATTTGTAAAATATGGACTGCAATATTGCTTTGCTTTTAATGAAAATAAAAAAATTGTAAAATCTGGACTGCAATATTGTTTTTCTTTTGTTGAAAAAACAAACGAGAGTGTGGTAAGTAATATTTGAAATTTAAGAGACAACTTGTAAGCAAGGAATCTGAGGGAAGACTTGGTCGCGGGGGGCAGCCCTGTGGCCAAGAAATTAAATTTTAATTATAAATTGAAAACTAAAATTAAAATTTAACAATACATCATAAAAATTAAAACTAAACCTAAATACTACAGGTCAGAGAAATACCTCGAGCTCGGCGCGCCAATGCTCAGAAACGCCAACACGACCTCTACGCTCACAAATGCTCAGAAACGCTCGCCTACAAGACCTGTTCCATCACAACCTCTACACTCACTTATGCTCAGAAACACCAACAAACTCCAACAAAGTTTGAAAACGTTACAAAATCAATGTGTGGTTGATATATAAATCATCTTTCGGACAAGATAGTTCGACTGAACTATCTTTTGGTCGAAAACATATTGTCGAATGGAAAATATCCGTCTGACTAAATTATTACATGCAAATTGATGGTGTCGTTACTACACTGTTCGATTTGACGTTTCAATTTTCGGTCGAAAACTAGTTCGGTCGAAAACAATAACTTTTGGCCAAAAAATAATATTAGTTCAGCCGAAAAAATGTTTTTCGGAATTTTGGAGATCCGATTATCATGAAAGTGTTACCCATCTCCGTGATTTCACCCATTCTATACACAAAGGTCTAAGTGTTTTGAACTTATATAAGTAGGATTCAATGTAAGAAAAATCATTTGGACTTAAATTCATTAACTAACTTTCCAACTGGTTGGCTCAAATAATATTGTGCTTACCAAACACAGCTGCAAGAATTTCCCAATATTTATTGGGGGAATCAAGTACTTGAAAGTGAAACCTTGCATCAGGAGAGACGGACATCTGATTAGTCCATGGGATTCATCATTCCTATTAATACATTTTGCATACTTGTCATCATCAGTGGGTTATTTTTCTTTTCCCAAGGTAATCTAGTATAGTCCTTTACTTCTTAACAAATATTCCATATGGGATTTCCATTGGAAGTAGTTGGTGTTGGTAAAAAAAAGATCACTCGAAGAATCCCTATTAAATATGTTGATAATATCGATTTAAAAATTGAAACTGATGGTTTGGATGGAAAGATCTTGAAAAACTAGGTCGTTTAAAAAAATCGACATTGAAAACGGACTTTGGATGTGAAAGTTGTGCCCTTTTGAAAAAATACATAAACGGTAACCAAAGAGCCACGTGGAAAGTAGAAGTTGGTCCACGTGGTGATACTCCTCCTAATTGTTCCTATAAGTTACTTATGAAGTGTCTCACTTTTATAGATGAAGTGAGAATCACTTTTACAATGAAGTTACTTTATAAATGATAGTTGCATGCAAAAAATAACTTAAAAGAAAAAAAATTAAGCTATGTAATAGTGATTCACTTTTATAACTTAAGTGAAATGAACTTTACAATGAATGCATGAACTTAAAAAAAAAAAGTAACAAAAGAGAGATTTGAACTCAAGACCTCTTACTAAGTAAAGTAGCTTTTAACCAAGTGAGCTAGTGCAAAAGATATTATGTTGTTTAGAAGGAGGATTGGGGTTATTGTTGTTGTTGAAGACAACCTTGGAGAGCATGATCATAAAAACTCTTTTCACACAAGAATTTTTTTTATCTTATCAATGACAACAAGGGTTATATCTCAGTTAGCTTACCTGGAAAATGCAACTTTTCCCTCTATTTTTTATTTACTCAGATTGAACAGAGCACATGGCAAAGAGACTACATAGACAATAAAACCCTTTCTGATATGTTTTTTATTTGAAGATATCACACAAGGCACGGAGAAATAGAATACACAGACCCAAAAGAGTAGCAACCCAGAAATAAAAAAAATAGAAAACCAAAATAAAACTGAAATATTGACTCTGCAAAATTTTTAAAATGGTGTATTATGGCTTTATACCTCGGTATTTGAATGAAATGGTCATATCTTATGAAAATAGAAACCTTTTCGAGTGAAATGAAAAGTGTTCTTGACTAAAACGAGCACTCTAGATGCAATGGAACAATCCAATCAGACTAGAAATCTATGGAAATGGTAGAAACCATATATGAGGAAACACAGCTTCACGATCTCGATCTACAATGGGAGCAGGTCTTCAAATGCACTCTGATACCATGTTTGAAAACATTGGTATTCCAATAGAGGATGAAAACCTTTAATAAACACTCACACAACTAGATCAAATATCAACACACCGATGTTTTCATGTGGTAAAACCCCTACGGGCAAACATCCATGGCTCTAGCCAATGTGGCCACTTGGAGTAATTTATTAATGCAAAATAAAATTTTACAGAGAGATTTTACAAGATATTTTCTCACAATCGATCATCAGAAAATGACCCTCCATGATATTTGAATATAGATCATGGACCAATTGGGTGTTAAGCCATAGATCAATGTAGCCATTAATATTGAGGAGAATATGAACCATCGGATCACTCTATGTGGGGAACATATCGTGACCATCGTATTTCCTAGCTACAAATGCATACTAATGAATACTATAGAAAAACACTAAGAAACACACTTTTACCTGATGACACATTAGACCAAGTTGATCTTAACTAACTCCTAAGTGTCTAAATATCCTAACAAAATTTACCCTGGAAACCGAAACGAGAAAACCAACATTTTGGCTTCAGCCAAGATATTTATTTTTCAGAAATGGGAAAGATACAGGTTCTCTATCTCATCTATATGCTCCTCGGTGACATCTGGGAAACCTCTTTACATCAATTACAACCAAATAACCCACTTTCTCATTGTGGGAAAACATGATATAGAATACTGAGTTGAATGGGACGATAGCTGGAAGGTCAGGTGTCCTAACACTTCAACTTCTCTCCAATCCATTTATCCTTCTTTTATTTGTTTGTTTATATTTTATCCCATGTGGAAAAGGTCTCATGAGAGTCTCATTATTTATTTTCATACAAAAATATATTGTTCGACTTTACATACATTACATAAACAAATGGGCATCAATTGTGATGGCATGGGTCCCTTCATGCCAACAAGATGATATCGTTCATCGTTTGTAGCCATAAATGGTTCCTGTGTTGATCATATTAGAGAATGTGTCGATAGACAAATTTTATTGTCATATATTATTTGGGTCACACCTTCCCATTGGGCGGATTTTGGCCCCCAAAATATGCTAAGGATATATGAGGGAACTTGCTTGCAATCTGGTTCCTCTCATACCACTTTGCTTTCCTTGGAGTCTATCCTTTGAGACCAATATATCACATTTCTTGTTGTACTCTACGAGTTGTCCGCTCCTTGTGCTGCAAAACTTTTCCTTCCTTCAACTCCTCAATTCCATGAGGTGAAAGGTCTTTAATAGTAGGAAGAACCTGATATTCTTCCTCCTCATCCAAGATGGAGGGTTCAAAAAACATTAAATATTCCATGTTCACCACTAAACTAATCTATATATAAGGTCGAAGTTTTATCTTGAAGGCATTCTCAGTCACTTGTTCAATGATCTCAAATGGTCCATATCTAAGGGGGTTGATTTTCTTTGTTTCTCCTTGCAATCATTCCTTGTAGAGAGAGATCCACAAATTGTCTCCAACATGGAATTTGTGAACCTCCCTATGTTGAACATGTCTAGATTTGTACAACTATTGGCTCTTCTCAAGCTTCTCATGAACCCTTATATGTATCTACCTGATCTTTCCCACAAATGTTCTTCCCTTCTATTCTTCTTCTTGAATCCTTTCTTCTTCCTCCTATTTTCCATACACAATATCAAATGATGAAGGAGATAAATAACCAAAAAAAGTCTCGAAAGGATACTTATTGGTGGAATAATGGAGTGCTCTATTGTAGGAGTGTTGAATGTAAACTAGTTGCATGTTCCAAGTCTTTGGATGTTTGGTATTGTAGCCTCTCAACAATTGCACCAACTTCCTATTAACAACCTTGATTTTTCCATTGGTCTAAGGATGGAAGGTAGTGGAGTACTTTAACTTCGTATCTATTCTCTCCCAAAGTGTTGTCCAAAATCTTCCCAAGTACCTGTTGTGTTGATTAGATATGATGGAGGTTAGAAATCTAAAATGTACCCAAAAATGGCTAAAGAATAGTTCATCTACCCCTCGTCTATAGATTGTCTTTTTATAAGGAATGAGTACACACATTTTTCTAAATCATTCTACCATGACAAACAAGTAGTCATGGCCTCTATGAGTCATAGGAAGACCTCCAACAAAATACATGGAAATGATCTCCCAAGGCCTTCTTGGTACTGACAATGGCATGTACAAGCCAAGTCTCTAGTTTCTTGGTTTGCTGGTGTTTCAAATAACACAACCTCTAACAAAAATTTCCACTCGGCCCTACATCTTTGGCTAATATACATACTATTGTAGATTCACCATTGTCTTTGTCACACCAAAATGACCAAAAACTCTAGAAGTGTGTGATTCTCTCATGAATAGAACTCTTTTGTCTTGGGGTATGCATAGTTTTTATAGCTTGTACAACAACCCATCTTGGGGGTGGTATTCATTTCCTTCCATGACAGTGACTGACCTGTCATTCATCTACTTGTAGACTCCTTTAAAATATTAATCTCCCTCATCGTCTTCACTCATAAGTTCATGAGTGAAAGGATCAAGTTGCATTATCATTCCAATTTTTTCAATCTTCTTTAGTGGTGGTCAAGAGAGCATGTCTACTAGCTTATTCATGTCTCATTTCTTGTACTTAATCAGTAGATGAAATTGCTACAAGAAACCTAAACACTTGTAATGTCTTACCTGCTACATCTTGCTATGACTCTATAGATATTGAATGGGTTGATGATCTATGTGTATGATGGTATCATTTCCCAATAGTTAATGGTTCCACTTCTTCACCACTTGTGCAATAAAAAAGAGTTCCTTATCATACATGGGGTAGTCAAGTATTTCTCCATGAAGCAACTTTGAATGGTAGCGCATTGACCAGAAATCCACTGACTTGGTTTGCAAATATTTTAAGAGTAAATGGACTTATTTCAATTTAAAATCTTAATGAACAATAAAATTTTGTATTGAAGGAAATGAAAAACAAAATCAAAGATGGAAAACTTAAACAAGTTGATAACAGAGTTCACCCATCCTAGGATGTGTCTTCAGCATGCTTCAACTGCACAACCACTCCATTAATGATTTCAAATGCATAATTACATCAAATGGATCTCCAACTTGAAAAAAAAATTCTTTGGCTTCTCTAGGAAGGTTGTAACATGATTTGGTAACAACTTTCCCTTCTCTTCCTACAATAAAAAAGTCTTGAAAAATGCTCGGTCCTTCAATTATACAGGAAACACATATGTATAAAATAAATTCCCCCCCAAAATGATTTTCAATGACAAGCTATTAATCTACTGCAAAGTGATTACTATCCTAACAAAACCTCTCCACTCTCTTTTTGCCAAAATTGGCTTACAAAAACCCACTTTTCCAAAGTCTATGTAGGAATTTACTTATGCATATACAAAAATACCGTAGAAATTATTTGCAAAGTTGACCCATGTCATGTAATCGTTAAATTCCTTTGGTTATAAACCAAAGGGTCTATGGTTCAAGTCTAAATTCGATCTAATTATTGGTATCGAATATGTGGTTAATAACCATATAACATATATGGTATATTAAAATCACCAAAAAAAATATTTGAAACAACGATATAATATATGGTCGAGAAATAAATAATTAAAACCTTGCACCAATGGTTATATTTGTGTGGTTGTTATACAGTAGGCGCGGGGTCAAACCCACGGCCTACCCACTTTGGGTCAATCAAATATTCACACAAAAAAATGAATATCATTCCATGCCACATTAAACACCAAACAGTTGGCGCATTGGTCAGTTTTTGGTTGTATGAGTAATATATGGGTGGAGGTTCGATTCCATCAGTCTGTCAAATATAGAGTTTCTAGACGCTTTTAGTTTGATTGGGGGTGTGATGTGGCATTCTCTGATTGGGACATGTGTCACATTATACTTCGGCCACCTATATGCATAGTTAGCATACAGTCACTTGCCCAGTCATTGAAAATGTAAACACATAGTCACCTGCCATGTTAGTGCCATGTGCATGCCACTCTAGCCTATTGTACTTCCACATCATCATCTATACAGTGCCATGTCATCATTCGCATAGTGCCACTACATTGTCTATATATTCCATGTCAACATCGTACAATCCATGTATCATGTCCTAGTGATGCCACGTGTCATCCATGTCATCATTTTTGCTTGTTTGCTCAAAACTTCAGAATGCGATAAATTTCTCATACAACGTCCGTTTGAGCCCATTCAAGCATCATTGGAAATCTCTCGTTGATCTCTTTGACATGAGTACATTTTCATCAAAATTCAAGAACTTCAAGTTTTCTCGGTCAAATATCCACCTGGATCACACACAGGCCTCCCTCCTTGCATGACTACTTCTTAATGCATATCCACTAGCATCAGTCTCTAGCTCAAAAGGTCATTGCAAATTTTTCATGGCTAAGATTGGAGTGTTGCTAATTTTCTTCTTCAAGTATTCAAACGCTCTTTGTTCTATATTACCGCAATGAAATCTCTTTCCTTTGGTGGTCAAGGCATGCAATGGTTTTGCTACTATGGAGAAGTTGACAATGAACTTTGTTAGATATTGAGTTACTCCCATGAAGCTCCTAAAATTTGTCACATTGGTGAGAACATGCCATTGGGTGATGGATGTAATCTTCTTCGAATCTACCCTCAACTCTCCTCGTCCAATCATGTGTCCAAGATATATCAGGTAAGTATTTCCAAACTCACATTTCTGCAAGTTGGAAATCAATTGATTATTATTTAAGGTCTCTAGTACCTACATCACATGTGAGAAGTGTTTTTGCCAAGTATTTCTAAATATTGGTATGTCATCCAAATATGATATTATAAAAGAGTCAATGAAGGGGTGTAGCACATCATTCATGAGTCTCATAAACATTGCAAGTGCATTTCATAATCCAAAGGTATTACTAACCACTCGTACAAACGTTGTCTTGTTTTGAATGTTGTCTTCTACACATATTCTACTTTGATCCTCACTTGGTGGTAACCTAATTTGAGGTCCAACTTAGAGAATAATTTGGCTTGCTCCAATTTATCCAACAAGTCATCAATACTTGGAAATGAATATTTATTCTTGATGGTGATGTTATTTCGAGCATGGTATTCAATGCACATTATACTATTCCATCTTTCTTTGGAACCATGATGATGGATGAGCCACATGGTGATTCATTGGGTCTGATGAATCTTTGCTCCAAAAACTGTTGCAACTACTTCTTTACTTCATCTACTTCGATGAAATATTGCCTATACAACCCAATGTTAGGTAGTGGTGACTCTGGAAACAACTGAATCTCATGGTCAACCTCTCGCTTGGGTGGTAGTATTTGAGGCTCTTGAAACACTTCCTTGTAGGATTCAACTAGTTGTTGTAGTTGTTGATGCTGCCCACTACTACATCCTTCCAAGAATGAATTCATCTCCAACTCACTGCCTTCTCCTTGATGTCTTCCTTCTCTAAAGAACAACAAGACAACTTCTTTGTACTACCCATGATTCTTCTAACCTGATGAGAATTGATTAGAGAGAGATTAGATTTGTCCTTTTTTGCATTTATGGAATATGATTTTCCATCCTTGAATGGCCTATATTTGTTATCTCTCCTTCAGAAAATGGCATCCATCATGTACAAATATGGACTTCCCAAGATGACTACACATATTTTCAGAGGAACCACATTTGCAACTACTTCATCAACGAGATTTTGATTCATAACAAACTTAAATTTGCTCCTCTTGCTCACTTTAAATTCCACATATTGTCTTACCTAGACTAAGGGGTATGGATGTAGATGTTCTTGAGTCTCCAACACTATATTCTCAACCATTTGTGCAAAGATCAAGTTCAACTATGAACCAGGAGCAAACAAACAATCCACCTTGTTCTTATTCAAGTGGATCTTAATGTAGAAAAGTTCATTCATTTCCTTCTCCTCCTAGTGACTACAACCAACTAATGCTACCTCTTTCTAAATAGTATTTCAATTGATATTCCCTCCTGGGTCTAATATTATATCCACCCATTTCTCAACATCCATTGATATCAATGCTTTCTTTTTCTTCTTTCGGAAATATTTGGGCCGCTTCTTAGGGTGCAATTTCAAACAGTTCTCCTCAATGTGCCCCTTTTGATCGCATACTTTACATTGTTGGATGGAAGGTGTTTCTTATTGTTTTTCTTCCACAATATTCTTCTCATTCCACTTCTTCTTGTTTTTCTTCTTTCTTTGTTTCTCTGGGGGTTCTTCTTTCTTATGCATACATATTTGTTGCTTCTACGTGTCTCCCTCGAGGTATTATGCCTGAATATTGCCCTCATCAATAGTATTTGGTATAAATAGCATTAGTTGTATACAAATATAAGGTAACAATGCTCCCAAATGCTTGATTAACATGTCTGGAATTTTGAGAGAGATTCCCATATGAATTTCTCTCTTCCTGAACTTCATGCATTGATTGTCCTTGTCTCTACTTGAAGTAATGTCATATTATTTGTTGGTGTTCCTAATATCCTATTGGGTAAAATTAAGACTTGATCATGTCCTTGAAAACCTCCCAATAAATCATTGGTGGATCATTTCCTAGTGCTCTTCTTACTGCATCACTCTCCTACCATGCCAAAGCATGGCCTTCAAGCTTCAACCAAGCAGAATAAATATTGTGTTTATCTATTACTTCATGAACGATGAACTATACTTTTGTATTCTATAGCCATTGGTTCAGATTGATAACATATAATTCCCTGACACATGGATTGATGTCCACCTTGGCCTCTACACAGAATGGTACTTATGTCTTACTATAACTACATTCTCCCATATCTGGATCAATATTATTCTCTGCTTTTGTCTTATGTTCTTCCTTCTTGGGGCCTTCATTAAAATACTTTGTTGATGGTGTTTCCCTACACTTTTCTGCGAATAGATGTGACACCATCAATGTCAACATGGCCAAAATTCACTCAAATCGATCCAACCTGGTCTTGGGAGCTTCTTCCTCATATCCTCCATAATTTTCCCCTTCCATTATTGGTGCTCTACTTCTCTCTAGCCCTAGAAAAAACTCCTTCCCACTTATTTTGTATTCATTGCGGGTACTTACCATTTAGGTCTCACTAATTGCATTAAAACATTTTCTATGATACCATCTTCTTTGTAAACAATAAGCTTATAGAAACATCTGCAATACAAAAAAAAATCGTGGCTCTCACTAGTTAAAAAAAAACTCCACATACCAACCCAATCAATTGAGTCGGTCCAATAGAATACCTATTGACCACCCACAATGACAAACTAGTCGGATTCTTTTCTAGTCAAATCGAGTAATTGAAAGGATAGTCAACTACTTTGATGGTTGGGTTGACTAAGGGGAAGATTGGTCTATCACCCAAGAGTCAGGTCGAGCAATTGGCCATCAAATCAATTCAAGCACTACGTTTTTTACCAAGGGAAAAAAATGACCAAATGGAAACTCGGTCAAATGGAGGGCAGACCTAGTCGACTATAAATTATTGTCGGTCGAATAGGGAAGAGGAAAATGACCAAATATTGACCTAGTTTGAATGAGTCATCCAACGATTAAAACAAATAGCTAAAGGGAGAATTTAATGACCAATAGTGAAGGAAACCATTTGAAAGACAAATTTGGGCAACCAACAACATCAAAAAATGTTTAGGGGAAATTTTGGTAAACAACAACAAGTAAAAATGTCTAGAAGGTGAGTTTAATATTCAATAGTAGAGGAAAATATTTGGGGAAAATCATAAATGTTACGACGACACTAGTTTACGAAGTAGAGTCTTTACATGGATTGTGGGAAAAGAAAAATGCCCCAACAATAACAAAAAAATGTAATGTATGGTCTCTGGGAGTAGTTAGACACCAGAAAACAACATTTTGACTCTCAGAGTGAGTGGAATTTCCCCATGACTCCTAAAAAATGAAATTAGCAACTTGTAATCAAGTAGAAACATATTAGAAAAGAAGGTCATCGATTTCCCACTACCAAATGGATGTACGTGTATGGAGAAAGAGAAATTGGTCTCATTTAGTGAATCATGGGGATCAAATTAGTATAAATTGAGCTCAAACAATAGCTGGCACATAGTTCACTTTTATAAACAATGCGTAGAAAACCATTAAATCAGAATGCACACCATTTACCATTCATATAAAATGCATCCACAAACAATCATCACACATAAACTTAGAATTTACCCTGGAAACCCACAAAAAAACCAACATTCTTTTGGATTCGACTAGGCTCTTTATTATTCAACAATGGGAAAGTTGCAGGCTCTCTGGTTCATCTATATTCTCCTTAGTGACATCTGTTCAACCTCTTTTCATCATTCATAGACAAAGAACCCCCTTTCTCATTATGGGGAAACATGCCATAGAAGACTAAGTCAGATGGGAGGATAGTTGGAAGGTCGAGCATCCCCAATGCTTCATATTCTCTTTGATCTATTTATCCTTATTTTCATTGTTTGTTTATATTTTCTCCCACATGGAAAAGGTCTCATAAGAGTCTCATTATTTATTTACATACAACAATATACTGCTCGAATCTACATAAATTACATAAAAAAATGGGCATCGATCGTGATGGCATGGGTCCCTTCATGCCAACAAGTTGATCTCCTTCATCGTCCATAGTATTAAACTTTTCTCATCTTGATCATCTTAGATCCTATGCCGATAGCCAATTTTTCTTCTTGGATCTGATTCAAATCATTTCTAGATGTGACCATGAAAAAATGTTTTAAAACGCATTAGGTTTTGGGAGATTCTAGTTGGTCATTGACTGGGCATGGAAAAAATTCTCTATGAAAAATATGAGGTGAAGACCATTACTCCAAGGAATCAAACCAATTTTTCATGCTTTTGATTATCTCTCCTTCAATCACATATATAGGGAACTCAATGTAAAATTTGACGAGTTTCAAAGGAGGCCATGTCTCTTCATGTAGGTGCCCTTGGTTTCTATGAATTTATTAATGGAGAGGAGTCCAAAACAATGGAGTTCTACTTTGAAAATTTTCATTTTATGAAGTATAGACAACATGGTTGTAATGTTGAAATGATACAAGTGGGGGCTATGTTATCCCCATAGAGGGGCATCAACATGTATATTCATCACTCTTGAATATACATATTTATTTA
>SNQJ01S0115020.1:28183-38972 GCA_010110895.2 Picea sitchensis
AGTTTTTGCAGTTAAATGAACTTGAAACTAAGAAATAAAAGCTTCTTCGAGAAAGGGAAGAGGAATGGAGGATGAAAAGAATATTTGTATGGCTTGAGATAGGATATGAGAACACATAATTATTTCATCATTAATGATCTCTGGAACGTGAACACCATCTAGGAGTTATGAGGCGATGGGGGTAATATTTCTTAGGGCCTTAAATATATGGCTTGGAAAGGGGTGACATATTTTGGTAACATATATAAGGAGCTAGATAAAATTGTCAAGGTATGTCATTTTCTTCCACAACTATTCAACAATGAAGTAAATGAGGAGTTATTTGCCAATATGAGTATGGGGGAAGTTGAAGGGGTTCTCTCTTTGATGTAGAACGGTAATAGTTGGGGGTTGGATGGATGGATGACTAAGTTATTTACAAATTTCTTTGATCTCTTGGGACAAGATCTCTAGAGGGTAGTGTACAAGGTGAGGGTAAAAGGGAAGGTCCTTAATAGTTTCAACTCTACATTCCTAGTTTTGATTCCAAAATTGGACAAGATGGAGACATTTGGAGACTTTAGACTGATCTCCATGTGCAATTGTGTTTACCAAATTATTGTGAATATTTTAGCAGTAAGGCTAAAAGAATGGTTATCCTTAGTCATTTCCTTGGAGAAATTTAGTTTCTTAAAGGGGAGGTAGATTCTTGATGCAACGGGAGCAACTCAAGAAATATTACACAATATTAAGACCAAGAAACATAGTGCATAGGTGATGAAGTTGGACCTTTCAAAGGCATATGACCATGTTAGTTGGCTTTACTTGTGAATGCTTCTCATTCATCTTTGTTTCTCTTTAAATATGGCGGATTATATAATGACTTGTGTCCATTTGTTTGTTTTCATGGTGTTGGTAAATGGATAAGCTTTTTCCTTCTTTGTGCCGAGAAGGGGTTTGTGTCAAGGATTCCCATTGTTTCATTATCTATTCGTTCTTGTAGTGGAAGGGATTAGTAGAGCATTAATGGAAGAAATAATATTTGGTAATCTTAAAGGAAAAACGTGGGTTAAAAATCCATAACCCATTTTCTCTTTGTTGATGATGTGCTTCTTATGACCACTTTCTCTTTAGCTTAAGGGAGGGTACTAAAGGAGGTTCTCGGTCTTTATGAAAAATCAAGGAGCATGGTAATTAATGAGAAGAAGTCCCTTATCATTTTTAATGAAGTAGAGGAAAGGGTTAAAGGAGAGTTGTTGGGTCTACTTCAGTTTTAGGAAGGTGACTTGGATGAATGTTTCCAATATTTAGGTTTATGGCTTAAACCCAATGCATACAAGAAGAAGGATTGTCAATGAATTTTGGGGAAGATAGAGAAGTGTGTATCCTTCTGTTGCAATCACTATTTTTCAAGGGGAGGAAGGATAATGCTAGTGAAATTGGGATTGGATGCAATTCCAGTGTATTGGTAATTACTCACATATATTACAAAACGTGTTCTGGATAAGATTTAGAGGGTCTGTTTTAACTTCTTGTGGAGTGGTAAGGAAGGAAATGAGGGTTTACATTGGGCAATTTGAAATATATCTCCCAAACCAAGGATGAAGGGGGTTGGGGCATAAAATATATCCATGTATTTGGGAGATATTTGGTCAGAAAGTCAATTTGGAAATTGCTTACGAAGAAACATTTGTGGAGTAGTTTGATTCCCTCATGTCTCGGACTCAAAGAGAGGAAAAGACATGGAAATGAGGTTTGACTCACTAGAAGGACATCGTTAATTCATTCATAGTTGTTGGGAATTATTTTGAATGGAAGGTTGGGAATGGGGAGGAGGTAAGGGTGGGAGAGGATTTGATAATGGGTTGTGGTCCATAGGTCAAGTTGTCTGGAGGCTTGGTGAATTTTATTCGAAGACAAGGTTGCAGATATCTCATGGACTGTAGTGATCTAGAAAGCACTTCGACAAGGGATTAAGGTTGGAAATCGGCTCATGATATGGGACACGGTGAGGGTTGGATGAGAGAATGGGAGGATTTAATTTCAGAGATTAAGTGACATTATGTTAGAATAAGAGAAGAGCCAGATGGTTTGGTGTGACCAAGGAACAAAGTCAAGGGTGAATACATGGTAAATTTGGGCTATATTTCTTTAATAGAGGGGAAACAAGAACCATCACTTTGGTGATGGAAATGTCTTTGGAAGGTTAAGGTGCCAAAGAAGTAAAAAACATTATGTGGCTTGCATTAAGAAATAGATTTGTAACTTGGGAATCCATTCAACAGAGGAATTATCAAGGCCTCGACTATTCTATGATTTTTAAAAGGGAGGTGGAAAAACAAATAATCTATTTTTCCTCTACCCTTTCATTTAATAAGTCTGGTCCGATATTGATAGGTGGGTGAAGAAGAAAGAGCTATGGATAAGGAACAATATTAGCCTATTCCTTAAGGATTGGTTTGTTCAGGAAGATCTTAAATCCTTTAGAGATTTACCCTTCTAGTGTTATGGGGAGAATGATTGAGCTGTTACAGTTAACTTTTGGTGGGGAAGGATATTCCTCCATTTCAGTTGTTGACTAAGGGTTTGGCTCTTTTTAATTTTTCAAAGGAGGATGAAACCATATCGATGCCATGTCAAATAGGGGATTTTCAAATTGATAAAAGCATTAGTTGGGACTTTTATGATGAGGCCTACCAAGGGTCGAACTCTTTGTGTGGCCTGGGGGATGTTCTTTTTATTTTTGAGAAACATTTTTACACTATGAAGGCTTGCGGTGGTTAGGGGATTATTAACCTTATTGAGTTTTTAGTGCTCAAACTGTTGATTGAAAAATCCTTTGAAGTTTGTCTATCCTCATTGCAAGTTTTCGATGACTCGTATTTTCTGGTGAATTGGATGAACGATTTACATGAGGTTTGCAATTTGGATTTACAAGGCTTGGATGATAGCTTGAAGGAAGAAATTGATGTATTTTATATCAAGAACATATTCCAGGAGTTGAATCAGGAAGTAAATATTTTTTAAAAGGAAGGTATTAGTTTACCTCGAGGTGAGATGGATATTGTGGAGAATTGGGAAGGTGGTTCACAAGATATTTAGTTGGCTTTATGGGAATAAGTTTTGTTATAGATTCTCATGGAATGTTAGGTACTATTCTGGGCTTTGTCATTTTTTTAATGGTTGTTTATGTATAAGAAAAATTGGGGCATAAGTAGTATGGATATACAAGAGGTTGGCCAATAGTGGAAAATTTTTATGAATAGTTTCTGGCAACTTTTATGAATAGTTTCTAGCAGTTAGGAGATTGGTGATCAATTTGGAATACTGTAAGTAATGGAAATGTTGTAAGGTATCCTACAACACCCACCGAGCACTCACTCTCCTTGGGCAGAGTTGGCGATAGAACAGATGAAGAGCACAAGGAAGAAGTGATCGGTTGGGTGAATGAAAACATTTAGGTGTGGGAAGGAGAACCTTTGGCGCACAATGGTGACATGAAGCATCAAGGGGGCATGCACATTACTTTCCTTAGAATTTTTTAAGAAGAGTTGTGTTGTGTTTGGGAAAGGGAGGGGAAAATTGGGAGCACGCCCAAGGAGTGGACCCATATTCCCTCAACAACATGGGCATGCTAGAGAGGTTGGATGACCCCATCGACACACCCATGAGGAGTCATGATGATCGGCATGAAGAGAACACAAGGAAATGGGTGCACGCCCAAGGATGGGGCACGTCAGTCCCATAAATGAATGATTGACGAGCACACAAGGCTTGAATGAGCACCCTGGGTCCATATGTAATATCCCTCACCAATTTTCTGATGTGGCTTAGGATCTTTGACAAACACTCCCTACTGTTGTCACAAATTTTCCTTCACTGTTGTAGCAAGTTAAGAGTATTTTTGAATGATGAATTTCATCAAACACTTGTCTAATATAACCAATTCCATTGTTCTAGCTTCCTTTCTACTGCAGTTTCTTTTGAAATGTATTTCTGGTTCAACCAAGTTTAGATGGAAATACGTTGGCACTAAAAGGTACATACTGTTGGAAGAGAGTGATTGTAGATGATACTGAAATGGCCATTGTAGATCATTGATTTGTTGCCCAAATGTGTCCTGATATAATTTTATGTAGGATGTCTTTGCCTTTTATGAGATGAATGCACTCAAATCTAGATACTGTATGTGTTCCCAACTCAGCAGATAAAATCCACAAGACTCTATGCCTTTGTTGTAAGGAAAATTGCCCCCTTTCCTTAGCAAATGAACACTATCCACACAAAGATCATTGCAACAACATAACAAGTCCTTTTTGTCTGTAAAATCGCTTCCAAACAATGTTATCCTCTACCCCTTTGCTGAAGAATGTTCCTAGCAAGCAATATCATGAACCAACTGCAATATTTCCTCAAGAAATGCACCCATCCTTAGGGAAAATTCCAGCAAAGAGATTTTATCCTCCCAATGCAGAAAATTGGCCCCTACAACCCTCAACTCAAGACAACAAGGAAGTGATTCACCCCACACTAATAAAAAAGGCCTCCAAGCTAAGAGAATGCTTCCCACAATACCAAAATCGCCCTACTCAAGAAGAAATCAATCTTTGTGAATGAAAACGCAACTGCCAAAAACCAATAACTTGGCCACGCTAAAGCACAATGAAGAAATATGAGTGATTCTCCCTCTATTTGGCTAGGGTGGAATCTTTCACCATCGAGTCTAGATTAGCCAGGGTGGATATCTCACCACTGAAACCAATCTACACTAGGGTTTACTCCAAACCCCCAAAGGCACCAAGAGCTCTCCAAGTGAATCAAAATTATCATCAACATAATGAGAGGAAATGGGCTCCTATCTCTTCTTTATACCCCTTTCACCCTTTTATCCTCAAGTGACTTTTTAATTAATCTTTAATATTTTCTCTAAAATCACTTTATTAATTTATTAAACCTTTTTTTAATCCAAAAAGTGATTTATTTGACTTTATTGCTTCTCCGGCCACTAAAAGTCACTTTTCATCATCCCATTTTGTAGATATTTTTGCCCCGGTTCCAACAAGCTATTACACTAAGGTATTTCTCCAAGAAACAAGCTCCAAATAGAACCTTTAGAGTAATTAATTAAAATATGCCCAATAATAAGCTCGTTTTACATGAATCATCGGAATGCAATGGAACCAAGAACAAGCTATGCAAAAATGATACCGATGATAAATAATGGTAAATAAACTATGTTGGGCTCCATAAAACGCCTCCAAACCTTCTGGGATCATTGATGACCTAATCTCACCCCTCTGACCTGGATTAATCAAGCCTCCTAAAGTAACTCTAGTTGCATAATAAGGGAATCCAAAACTGGGGACATTACACCATAGATGGGCGTGATGGTTGGTTGAGTGTGACTATTCACAAAGGGGCACAGTGCACCAAACAAACAAAATGTTTCACACATGTGACCCTTGGAGTCCATATAAAATCAAGGGGTGAACAACCAAAAGAGATAAGAAGTTTTTCAAGAACTTGGAGACAAGGAGAGCTCTGTGATTATGAGGTAGATGAAGAGGAGGAGCTCCCTCAAGGAGCCAAGTCACTCCACTCTAGGAGGACTTGTGTTGCTTTGAGGAGGAGGGTTCGACGAACAAAGATGGGAGAATTTCTCTTGGGTATATTTTGGCTACATCTGGAAATGCAGGTTTGTGGAGGCATGTGTGAAAAAGAACTAAAATCTGTGAAGTCTATGGAAATGAATAAGCAGATTCTATGAAAACGAAGAGACAACAAGTTTGCAGTTGGAGGTATGTCTAATTTGCACTACAGGTGGTAGCGGAGACAATTGCGATATAGAATCTTATGTTGATAAATATATTCACGAGTGCCTTGGTGAGGTGAGGTGATTCATTTAACTCTGTCGACATTGTAAACCGAGATGGTAGTGCTCATGTTGTAATTGTTCTTCTATAAAAATTACTTAGCTGGGTGTTTGGCACAGTTTGTGCCACCTGCACTATATATGAGTTTGTATTTCCTTTGTTCTATTGTTGTTCTCTTGGCTTCTCATATTCTTGGATGTATGCTTAAACATGATTAAGTGTTAAAGTAATTAAACAAATGTCTAAGTATACACAAGTTTCACTAGAGTAGGAGTGTTACTTGCCGGTAGTCTAGAACGGAGTATGGGTATGCTCTAGGTGAATATGCATAGTTCGGATGAAGTAACCTTGGTGTTGGCAAGCGGCCAAGTGAGAAACATCAATGGTTCCACACACCCTCAAGAGGTGAAAAAATGTAAGGCATGATGTGGGGACATGGCATATCATATCAAAGCAGATTCATTGCAGAATTTGAAGAAGGGTTGGGGAGCTCTTCACCACTATCTCAATGATAGATGGTATCAGAGATTGAAGCATTCTCTACTAATACAATGATGATAGTGGATAGGGTGCACTTGTTGAGAATGAATTTTGAGCACAGGATTGGTGAGGGGTTGATGGGCTGACCCATCACAAAGGAAACTTGAGAACAGACTTGGTGAATGGTTCGTTGCAGCAAACTTATTCATTGCAGACTTTGCATTAGTCTTACGATAGAGGTTTGGTTGACGGTGCAATGAGAAGGTTGAGTTGTGAGAACACCTTGTGTAGACTGAGAGCATAGTTTATGGTGAAATGAAGCACTTGGATAGGGTGAGTGATCACAGAACTCGTCATATAGTTCATCACAGAACTTGTCGTAGAGGAAAACTTGGTTGGTTTGATTCGTGATGGAGGTCAGTGTCAGACCTGTTATGCACACCTTGGAGAGACCAAGCGCAGAAGTTAATTTGGAGAATTAAGCACTTGGGCAAGGAAGATGAATGCAGGATTTGTTGCATGACTTGTCACATAGATAACCAAAGAAGTGATCGTTGAAACAAAATACATAGGGTGATCAGAGAAGTGATCGTGAAAGGGGAGAAATTCTAAGTTGTAGTGAGGTGAAGCACTTGAGTGCATTGAACGACCCGAGGTGACCTAGAGAAGCTCCACAGTGGCAGTTGGTTGGGCACATTTCCATGATGATGTCTTTGTGTTGTGCATTGCCGAGAACATCAATTGAGTTGATATAGGTTTTTGGATGAGATCGCAGCCTTCTGACGAGGTATCTCTTCGTAGATTTGTGGAAGTCGGTTAGAAGCAGTATGAATTCAAATTCAAGTGGTGGATGCATGGGGCCTTGAAGTGGAAGTAGTCAAGGTATGTATATGGAAAGACATTGGAGACGAGTTTGGTTGTTTGCATGCTTAGTTTGGACTTCGAAACATTTATGAAGTCGACAAATGGACTCAACCTTATGTCATAGTGGACGGTGGTTGAGGTGAGTTCATGTGAAGAGTCGGTTGCTTGGGAACAAAGTTCCAAGAGAATGGGCTTAGAACATGGTTGCAGCGAACGATGCCATTGGAAAGGTATGGTTGGTTTAATTTCTTGCATTTTCCAAGTGTTTCAATGAATTATTTGAAGGGAAGATAGATGACTTGGTGGTTCAAGTGCATTTCATTTCCGTGGTGAAAACCAACAGACTTGAGGGTGACTCAAGTGGTGCATATTGAAGAAGTATTGCATCAGGTTGGAACTTCTTTGTTGGGTGAACATGCATAATAGCTTAGGATGACTTTCTTGGATGAGTCTTGTGGTGGAGTTAGGCAGATTTGAATGTAACTGTGAAGGAGGCTTGGGGAAATCTACTGAACTCTTTGATGAGTTGTGTTGGACAGGTTGTTGTGGTGGTGGGTAGTGAAGTTTGTTTGTGTCGAGTTGAGAGGATGGGTGAGGTGCCTTGATATTTTGTGCCTTAGACAATTTTTTTGAGTTAGGAGGTGACTTGACGAGCTGTGATGACAGTGCCAAAGTTTGGATGATTGCAATAGGTGCAAGGCAGTTTCATTCCAAGAGATCGGATGGAGTCAACATGGAATTCGATAAAGAATTGTTGGCACTCGACGAAGAATTGTCGGCATTGGACATGAATAGGAAGAACACGTGTCAAGTGGCTTTAATGGTGTCCGCTCACCTTTAGTATGGGACATTGGATGAAGTAGAGCACTCCTTGGTGACTTATGGATGATTGTGCGGTGAATCAGAGATCCGGTGGGGGTCATTGGTTAAGGTTGGTAGAGTATTGGTTTGAATGTGCCTAAGGCATGGAAGTTCTTTGAGGTGACTCATTCTACTTAGAGCTCTTTGGACAGTTCATTGGGAAATTTAAGGAGTGTAGGTGTGTTGGCCACACTCATTTCATATGTTGAGTTGCATTGAGGTGACATAATGGAAGGGGGTGAATTGAGGGCTTATCTTCGTTTGGAGGATTGTGCGAATGGGAACATTGCATCATGAAGAGAGTACTTGGACATGAGCATTTATCTTGCTTTGGGAAGCATGGTTGAGGGTGAGGCCTTACCATTCCAAGGAATAGAGAAATATATGTGACAACATGGCTAGGCGACGAAGTAGTGAGGCAAAGGCAGTTTGGACGTGAATTGCTTATAGTAGATTGATTAACTGTTCCATGAGGGGGACAATGGAGTCAAGTTGTTGTAGAAGACTTTGTTTCAGGATGACTTCATAGTGCATTAAGGTAAGGGGCAACCTTGCCTTGGTCTAAGATCATTGTACAACACTTAGAGATTGTGGAGGGTCTCCTTGAAAAATATCGGATGATGGCAACAACAATGAGGCAAGGATGGATACTTGACTTAGTCTTTGGAGTTGGACAGGGTTATGGAGTTGCAATAGAAAAGACTAAGTTCAGGTATGAGGAAGTGCATTATCATGAGTTGGGCACGACGATTGGACTAGCTACCCAATAATTCAAAGGCATGGGGGATGTTAGTGTGCAGAGACATGGAAAACTTTGTTGAAGTACAGGCGCAATAGTGAGATCAAAAGAGTTTAACACTTAGGCGAAAATTTGAAGTGAAGTGTGCAACGGTCATTGAGCAACAACGAGATCTGAATATGGGACAAAGATTCCATGGAAATTGATGGGTGTTTTCGGGGACAACAACAACTTGGAGTGGCGAGGATGTAATATCTCCCATGACACCCACCGAGCGTGCGTACTCCTTGGAAATATTTGGCGACGGAACAGACAAAGAGCATAAGGAAGAAGCAATTGATTGGGCGAACAAAAACGTTCAAGTGTGGGAAGGAGAACCTTGAGCGCACAATGGTGACGTGCAACATCAAGGGGGCACACACCTTACTTTCCTTAGAATGATTGACGAAGACTTGGGTTTCATTTGGGCAAGGGTGGGGAAACTTGGGAGCATGCCCAAGGAGTAGACCCATCTACTCTTAGAAAAATGGGTGCATCGGAGAGGTTGGACGACCCCACTGATACACCCACAAGGAGTCGCAACGATCAGTATGAAGAGCACACAAGGAAAGGGGTGCATTCCCAAGGATCGGGCACACCAGTCCAATAAATGAACGATTGACGGATTCCCTGGGTCCAAAGATGGGTGCAACGGTCGGTTGAGTGTGACGATTCACGAAGGGCTACAAAGAATCAAAGGACACAACATTTTGCACAAGTGACCCTTGGAGTCCATATAAAAGCAAGGGGTGCACAATCAAAAGAGACAAGAAGTTTTGCAAGAAGTTGGACACAAAGAGAGCTCTACAATTCTGAGGCAGATGAAGAGGAGGAGCTCCCTCAAGGAGTTAATTCACTCCACTCTGGGAGGACTTGTGCTTCCTTGAGGAGGAGGGTTCGACGGATAGAGATGGACAAATTTCTCTTGAGCATATTTTGGCTATGTCTGGAAATGCAGGTTTGTGGAGGCATGTGTCAGGTAGAACCGAAATCTATGAAGTTTGTGGAAACGAAGATGCGTAGTTTGAAGAAACAAAGAGACAACAGGTATGCGATTGGAGGCACGTCTAAGGTGCATCGCAGGTGGTAGCGGAGACGGTTGCAACAGAGAGTCTTGTGTTGACATATTTGTTCATGAGTGTCTTGGTGAGGTGAGTTGAGACATTTGACTCTCCCAACGTTGTAAACTGAGCTGATAGTGCTCATGTTGTAACATTTTTTCTATAACAAACACTTAGCTGGGTGTTAGGCATAGTTTGTGTTGCCCACACTATATATGAGTTTGTCTTTCATTTGTTTCGTTGTTGTTCTCTTGGCTTCTCGTATTCTTGGATGTATGCTTAAAAATGACTAACTTTTAAAGGAGTTAAACGAATATCTAAGTATACATTAGTTACACTAGAGTAGGAGTGTGGCTCGTCGGTAGCCTAGAACAGAGTATGGGTATGCTCTAGGTGAAGAGGTTTAGTCTGGATGAAGTAACCTTGGTGTTTCCAAGCAACAAAGTGAGAAACTTCATGATATCGCACGCCTTCAAGAGATGCACAAACGTAAGGCATGTTGTGAGGACATGACACATGCTAATAAACATGTTTTAGCAATTGGGGAAATGTTGAATGCTTTTGCATATAAAAATTGTATATTTATTTTAATGAAATAGAAGTATGCTTTCTTCCTTGGAAAAAAGATAAAAAATCTTAATTTTAAAATCTTTAAATACCAAAAAACATACATATAATTTAAAAAAAATCTTATGTACTTGTAAATATAAAATTGAAATAACTATAATATATATATATATAAGAGAGAGCTAAATGAAAAACTACTAATATATATGTGAGAGAGCTAAATGAAAAACTACTAAGCAAAAAGACTAAAGGAAGGGGAGATTATAAAGTTTTAGGTTTTAATTGTGGGAAGTTTTTATTATTCATTTCTTATTAGAGTTGTTAAC
>SNQJ01S0115021.1:0-21322 GCA_010110895.2 Picea sitchensis
CAGAGCCCAACTAGGCATGTAAGCACTCACTTTTTGCTCATCAAACGACGAAAAGAGTGCAAACAAGGCCTCTGCACGACCTCGTCTAACTGGGTAGTTGAATAGGCTTGGACACCTCATCATCTACTCGATCAGATTGCATAACTCTTCCCATCGAAGGTTACTGGGAATGCTGACTTTGAGCAATCTTCGGTATACTTCATCCATCTCCATATATTTGGCAAAAGTTGGCTTGATGATGAAAATGTATTAGATCTCGTATTGTATGCTGATGTCTGATTGGAAAGCTTCTAAAAATGCCTTGCCTGTGATATTGCCTTGTATTCCCGAGAACTTCGAACTATCTTTAGCCATAGTGGCTAGCTTCTTTTTATAATCAGACAATGTCATTAACTTGTCATTTATGACCCTTAAACCAGGGAGGCATTTCTTCAGCAGAGCTTCAATTTTGCTGAAAAACCTTGCACTCCTATGTCCATAGCCTGAACCTTTTCCTCTAGTTGTATCATCAATCCTCTCTTGGTTAGGACCCTCTTGACCTCGAGGATGGTTTTTGTCATATCTTCAATTTTCAACTCCTCTAACTCTTCTCTGGTTTTTGAATTCAGGAATTTAATGATCTCAGTGGCTTCTGCGGGCATCTCTCCCAATTCTCCTCTTATCTTTTCAATCACTTGCTTTCTTCTTTGCACCAGTTCGTTCTGCTCGAACATGATTTGTAACATAGGCCATATTTCATTTATGGATTTGGTGATATCCATCCAGACATTTTCTTTAACCTCAGCAAGTGTTTTGCCCGCCATTGTTTTCTTTTGAAGCTATCGCAATTCCTGTTTGAGCTTGTCTAATGTCTATTTCTCCTTGGAGTAGTTGGCTTGGTAAGAAGACTTGAGTTCCTGAAGGTTCTCAACCTCCTTTTTAAGTCTACTAATCTCTGATTCTTGCAAATTCATCTCTTCCATGGATTTTGCCAGTTCTACTGTTTTCTCCAAAGCTGTCAGTGGAGTTGCTGAGGGAATTTCTGCTGCAGGTGTTGTGCTCACTCCTGCGAGTGGAATTGCGCTCAATGGAATGACCTCCATGGGATTTGATTGTTCCTTCTCTTCCAATAGTTTTTCCAATTTTGCTTCCTTCTCCTTCAACTATGCATTCTTCTCCATGATCAGCTTGAGCATCTCATCTTTTTCCCCTTCTGTCTCAGCTATCTCCTTTGCCTGTGAATCTTCTGTTGGTGGCAGTTTCAACTGTTTCCTCAAAGATGCTATATCGACATTTTTCTTTTTAAGCATCTCCTCGACTGCTTTCAGATTCGAGGGATCATAGCCGATCTTAAGGACCATTTATTCCAATGTCTTAATTCTGTTATCCTTTGCAAAGGATGATATCTTTTCTAATTTCAGTTGTGTCTGGACATTGCTAAGAGATACTTGTAACTTAGAGGCAACAGTAGAAGCATTTGCCAATGTGGAGGAAACCATTTCTCCAGTTTTCCTGTGTAGATCCATTTGATCAGCAGGATGCACATCTTTAGTCTGAAATTCGAATGTTTCCCTTTTGTAATCGATGATTACTTTTGGGTTTGGCACCTGTGATTGCAGAAACACCATGTGCATTCTACCCTTCTTAGTATCGAATGAAGACAATAGTCTTTGTTGTGCAGTTGATGTTTGCTTCCAGAACTGAGCATAAGTACTGCTGGTCAGTGTCTGATTTTTCTTTTTGATCATATCATACTTCTCAAAAACAGTCAATTTTGGTGTTATTTTTCTCAACTGGTTGACTGGTGGAGTATCTGTGGGTTTCTTGGAAAAAACTATAGACATGATCTATTTATTGCTTGTGCCAAGAAGTGACCGATCATCCTTCATAGTTGCAGTGGATTGGCTTCCCTTTTCACCAGCCGTGTCAGGTGCATGACTAGTTTTTGGCCTTTTGGTGTGCAATTGGAAATCTTCAAGTGAGACTTCGGTGATGGAAGGTGAGGTATCCTTCCTGGGTCTTTTCTCCTTGGGAACCTGTGGTGTAGTTGTATGTGAGATAGTGACCGAAGGGTCCTACTATTCTATTTCAACTAGAGTGTTCAGCCCCCATTCTGTTTGATTCACAAACTTCTCTATCTCAGGCTTGGGTGTATGAACATATGGGACATTTTTATTTTTAATCCTCATATCGAAAATTATCCCACATGGGTCATAGTGCCATGTGAAACTAACAAAAAACTTCATTTCCTTCAACAGTTTGTCTGCTTCCTCCCCAGCGTCGCGACTATTATGGATGAAAAACCCAATCTGACCTTTGATTCTAAGCTGCTGCTTCTTTTTCAGAGACACAAAATGTATGTCATCTGAGTTAATCATCTGTCTTATGTACTCCAGAGAAAATATCCTCACCGGTAGGTACTTGGGCAGTTTGTATGGAGCTAACTCGCATCCATAAACTCTGATCTCAGTGTGGTTTTGGTAAAGATACCAATCGCCAGTTTTAGCAAGATATGAGAGGTGTAAGATCCTCTGAATCTCCTCATTTATTCTTGGTTTGGGTCTGCCACTGAGCATGCTCACCACTGTATGGTAAAACTGCTCGATAAACTGTTTGAAACTGAATTTTGTAGAATTTTGCCTGAGAAGTGAGGTCCAAGCTGTTACCGCCTACGACCTTCTGTCTTTGTCCATCTTTTGCATTGAGAAGAAGAATTTGTCTTCTTGAAAGAAAATGAACATGTAATCCAGTATTGAGGAATACCGGAACATTCCCTCTATGGAAAAATTTGAGAATTGTTCATGAATATTGTCCACCAGAAAAACGCTGTAGTCGAACTGAGTGGTGGGTCTCTCATCGGTGGAGAAAATGGACAGAAAAAACAATATGGGTTCATCCACCCATTGATCTAAAAAATACCCCAGTAGAGCACAAAGCGACGATATGACCTAGTTTCCCTTCACTGAGAACATGGAGGAAGGATACGAGGGATTTGTCTTGGGGAGCTGAGCGGCCTGTGGGAGAAAAAGCTCGAAAATATGAGCTCTTTGGGGGAATGATAGTCTCGTGTATAGTTCTGTGATGATTTCAAGATTGAAAGGGGATGCAGATTCATCTCTAGATATCTGCATCATCTGATCGATGGCTTTAGGTGTAATAAAAAAATAGATTCTCTCTTGATGAAGATACTACAGCTCTCTGGTCAGGAATGTAGTGGGATTGGCATTTGAGGGCGAATTCGAGGAAATGGTGAACCTAGGGGAAAAGATACAGGGGAAGGTTTGATTCCCAGAGTCCAATTTCATCACTCTGGTCCAAGAAAATGTCCTTTAGCCATGACTATAAATCTGTGAAGTCGAATTCGCATCTGGTGACTGCGATTAAATGATCTTTATTGGCCAAATGAATACTGTCGAGATCGATAGGAGGCGGGAGGAAAGGATTTTCCTCAGCTTTTGCTTTCTTTGATTTTGGCACCATCACTTTCAAAAATACGTGCAAGTAAAACAAAAGTTAGCGGGGACGACTATGGCTTTGGACAACTGACTGAAACGGGGAGAAAAAACTCTCTGGTGCAGCGACAAGGTAAATGATGGGGAAATGAAAGGAAATGGTGGTTTTGAGAAAACATATACTCATTGGGCGTAGGGGATAGATTAGCCAGCTAACAGATAAGTTAGCCAGTAATAAATGGCCAACAATTCATTTAGAGTGTGAGATGGAAGGTGACAATGACTGATGAATACGACCGGGTGACGTGGCAGGTATTGATTGGGGGAAGTGACCATGGTGAAGGGACTTGTAATGGGTGAACAGGGGAATGGACTGACGGAGTTATGAGACGTAACCCTTAGGGAAAAAAGGTGAAAAATGATGTCATGGGGTGACGGGGTATGTCAGACAGTAATAAGCGGTGGGATTCTGAACCAATGGATTCCTTCCACGTAGAGATAAGGGCCCGCCAGAAAAAAAATTCCATTCCGGACCCCCCCCCACTCCGTTAAAAATAGAATGGTCAGGGGGGTCCGAAAAACACCATGATTCATCCATCAACGCGCTTTCTCCTGGATCGTAGATCTATGCGCGGTGTTTAAACAACATTCCAGACTCCCCTCCATCGTTAAAAGAAGAATGGTCGGGGGGGTCTGGAATTCAATCTCAGTCANCCCCCCCCCCCAACCGTTAAAGGTAGAATGGTCGGGGGGATCCGAAAAAACTTGTCAACCGTAGATCTGGGCGCCAACATCTCATCCGTTCATCTGTGCGTTGTTTTTAATCTGTGAGCACAAAATCATATTTGCTCCGAAAATTAGGATAAGTGCATTATGTGGGTTTTCCCAAGCTTCCCTGTTTTCATCACCATAGGAGGTTAGACATCAAACTTTTTAAACATCAAAGGTATGGTTCAACATCGATCATCATGCTTGTTTTATTGAGATAAAGAAAACTACCTTATGCTCTAACCTAATTGCCTATGACTTTTAGCCCAGATTAAACTGTTGGACTAAGAAATTACTCTATCCTGGGGTTATTTGACCAAGATTAGGCAGTTTGGTCAAATTTATTCACTAGCTAACCTAAATCACCTGGCTAAGATTAAACAGTTTAGCCAAGCTTATTCACTACTCCTATCAACATCAATTTAAAAGGACTTTTCCATGCTTGAACTGTATGGACCAAATCATTGTTATTGCATGGGGCTCTATTGAATTTCTTTTATGCCCTCTTTTATTCTTTTTCTTTCTTTTCTTTTTCTTTTTCTTTTTCTTTTCTTTCTCTTTTCTTTTCTTTTCTTTTCTTTTCCTTTTTCTTTTCTTTCTCTTTTCTTTTCTTTTCCTTTTCTTTTTATTTTTTCTCAAATTATTTGCAAAATAGAAAATCATTTGACAGAACAAAAAACACTAAAGAGATAACATTTCAGTCATGAGTTGATCCTATAAATTATAGGGTTATAACAACTGCCACAATATAATGGTAATAATTTTGAATGTTGTTCTGTTAGAATGAATGCATTCTTGTGGCTTGTAGACTTTTATCATAATCTACATGATGAGGCACGAGATGCCTTAGCATTGCATGTCATTCATAAATCCCTAGATGATGGTATGTTGCACAAGGTTGCAACAACAAGAAATTTGAAAGAAGCTTAGAGTATTCTGGAAACAGAGTACAACGAAAAGAGGAGAAACAATTTGTTGAATGTTGCCACATTAGATGGAGCATCTGAGTGTGAATCAGAGCTACCAGAGAATGATAATCAAGGAGCATCTATGTGTGAAGCATATCTACCAAAGAACGATAATGAAGGAGCATCTGTGTGTGAAGCAAAGCTACCAAAGAATGGGAAAGAAGGATCATCTGTGTGTGAAGTAGATCCTTCAGAGAATGAGAATGATGATGCATCTGTGTGTGAAGAAGAGCATAAGCAAGTTGCAGAAATTGATGGTAAAGCTTCCTGTGAATCAACCCGCATTGATGAAGTGAATCCAACAGTGTTTTTTGATGACAGTGAAGATGAAGAAAAAATTGAAGTAATAGTGTGTGATGCCAGAGAAGAGCCAACAAAGATGATTGTTGATGAAGATCATGCAAACATTGGCCTTTTTGAAATATAGGTAAGAAAACTTGAAGTTGAATTTGATGATGATAACCTATATTATGATGAAAGCCTACAAATGATGGGAGAGAAGAATATCATTGATGAATTAATGTTTGGAGGAGAGAGCCTACTTGGCATTCAGAACCAAGTGGATGATTTTGTGACTGCAGAAGCAGTGCTTGAAAGAAGGTTCAATGATAGTAGCATTCAAGATGTTATATTTATGGCTGCCAATGAAGAAGTTGAAGTATAAGATACTGTTTTTGATGCAGATTTAGAGTCAATATATGATGATGATGATGTTGACTGCCTCTGTTGGCACAGGGGTAGACCTAGGGTTCAACTCCAAGAGCGCACCAACAAGCCCTAACTACTGGCCCTTTTAGAAACACCTGTGAGGCAGATGCAGTCTCACCCAAAGTAGCTATGAGGGGGTTGCAGGATAGAGATGTCTACAACCAAAGGGAATACCAAGTGGATCCAATACAAGAACAATACAACATTTATATATCACTTACCAGCTCAGATCTACTCCGCACAACTATCTATCAGATCTAACATAGTAATGCAATAGCAGTATATCAAATGACAAAGAACAGAGCATCAATCACACACAACACAAGATATACGTGGCTCGCCCCCTCTCTAGGGATACGTCCATAGAAATTTTCCTTATAATATATAAAGATGAAGCATATAGTTCTTGTCTATGCTCTTAGCTAGCTGATCTTCTTTCTTCTCCTCTCTATCTCTCGCCTCCCTGCGCACCCAGCTACATGGTTGATCTTCACACCCAGCTGAATATCTTACAATAACATAAGGCTCTTACACTTATCACTTCTCTCTCACACAACAATAATCACTCATGCCAATAACAAAAACTAGAACCAACAACCCATCCCAGGTCCTTTAGACCTCTATTTATAGATTACAATATCTTACCGACAGCCTTAGGCCGAGACCTAAGTGTCAAAACCCTAGATACCGAAAACCTAGGTGTCTAAAATCCTAGGTCAACTTGACCCGCATTTTTAGGGCTTCACTAGCCTGTCTTTCCTTCCTTCTCACGTGGTGCTCCAAAGCATCCAATAGTGGCTTTTTCCGCTTGTTTAGTTGTCCACAATCTGTCTTCCTTTTGGATCTGTCATCCTCGATCTTCTCGTCTGACAACCTGCTTTCTCTTACTTTGCGTCGTCTTTTCTTCTCTTCTACTCACTTCAACCCAGTATCAGTCACTGTGTCTTCCGCACAGTTTGCATTTCTCCTTTTCTTCCTTGATCTTCGCTTGATTCCATAACCAAGGGCCAACAGGCCCCCAACACTCACCTGTGACTTGTCCCGAGGCACTTCAGATCTGATCCTTTTGTTTTACTACAACTTTAGACTGCGTAGGGCAGCCTTTTCTTTCTACTCCATGCCTCCCTTCCTTGTGTAGACTATCTTTTATGTGTCTAGTACCCAGTTTCAACTGCACTTGGTACCTAGACCCTTTTCCTTTTTCTTTTACTGAGAGCTACAAGGAAGTTGGTTGTCGCAATACAATTTCAACTAGCTCTCATTCACCAACCCTTCCTTCCATTCTCCATTCAAAGTCTTCAGCTGCGCAACTCCTCCTTTTGTAACATAGGCAACCTCATATGGCCCAAGCCAATGCGTTTTGAACTTTGTTGGATGCTTCATGAACTTATTGTCATATGCCAATACCAAATCGCTTTGCTTGATTGCCTTCTTTTTTATGTGTCTGTCATGGTAGGCCTTCTCTCTTTCTTTTTGAACCTGCTGGTGAAATCCTTCTATAAATCTATCTTCTTCCAGTTCGACCAACTATGCAAGCCTCTCTTGCACAATGCCAATGTCATCCATATCTGTAAAGGATGCAATTCTCAGACTAGGAACCAAATATTCCATGGGTACAATTGCTTCTAGACCATAGACCAATTTGAAGGGGGCCTACATGTTCATTTTCTTGCAAGTGGTTCTATAGGCCCATAATATTGTTGGTACTCTCAAATCCCAGTCATCCCTGTTCACACTGCATATCTTTGTCAATGGTATCTCCAAGATTTTATTGAATCCTTCAACTGTCCCATTTTCTTATGGATGATAGGGTGTGCCCTTATGATGGTGAACTTCAAATTCCTAAGTCAAGGCTTCAATGGTATTATTGATGAAATGTGTACCTTGATCACTCATAAGGGTCTTCAAGCATCCAAACCTGGTTATGATGTCATCAAATATGAAGTGTGTAGCTGTAGTTGCACTATAGTCCTTAACTGCTCTTGCTTCGTCCCATCTGGTCAAGTACTATGTCGCAGTGATTATGTACCTTGCTCCTGTGCGCTTCCCTGGTGGGTTTATAGGTCCCACGAAGTCAATGCCCCATTTCTCAAATGCTTGTAGGTTCAGATGTGGTGCTAAATGAATTTCACCTCTTCTGGACGGCTTCCCAACTCTTTGACATGCATCACAGGCTCTATAATACTCCTTAGCATCTCTGTGTAGAGTAGGCCACCAAAGGCTAGCCCTAAGAATCTTCTGCGTTGTTGCTTTCACTGTGTAGTTTCCTCCGATGATGCCTTCATGTGCTTTGGCAAGGATCAACAATCTCTCTGCTTCCATAACACACCTTCTCAATATCTCGTCAGGTCCCATCTTGTATAGTTGTCTAGCTATAAATGAAAAATATGCAGTGTGCACTACTAGTTGTTTCTTCTGGGTTATTATATATTCACTAGGTGCCATTCTTGTTGACAGGAACTGGACTATATCTATGAAGTGATCATTGATTTTTCTAATGGCCAACAACTGTGCATCCAACAGTGTATCCTCCAATCTAGTAGGCTCTTCTCCATGTTCCAACCTCGACAAGGGGTCAGGACCTTTGTTCATTTGTCCTGGCTTAACCACGATCTCAAAATCATATTCCTGAAATAGCAGAAGCAATATGCATATTCTTCCCCCAAACACTGGCTTGTTGACTAAGTATTTCAACGTGGAGTGATCAATAAACATTTTAAAGTTTCCTCCCAAAAAGTAGTGGCGGAACTTCTACAGTGCATACACCATGGCTAACCCTTCTCTCTCAGTGGTCGTGTAATTAATCTCAGTTGTTGATATCTTCCTACTAGCAAAGGCTAACGGGTGGTCGATGTCTCCTATTATCGGTTGTGCTAACATAGCTCCTAATGCAATGGAAGATGCATCGACATGTACATGGAATTCCTTGCTCCAATCTGGAAAAACCAGAATAGGCGCAGTAACCATTTTTTGTTTCATCGTGTCGAAGCTCTGCTGGCATTCTTTTGTCCAGTGAAACTGACAATCTTTCTTCAAAAGCTTCTCCATGGGTGTAGTAACCTGTGCATAGACTTTGATAAACTTCCTATAATATCCAGTATGTCCTAGCGCAGTGCGCAACTGTTTAACTGGAGTAGGAGGGGGCAGATCAACTGTAATGGCAATTTTAGATGGATCTACCAACAATCCTTTCTTGCATACAATATGACCTAACAACACTCCAAATGGTGAAAAGAAGATGCATTTATTCAGGTTTAAGGCAATCTAATTCTGCCTACACTTATCCAACATTAGTCTTAAACATTCAATATGATTCTGCAAAATGCTTAAAACAGTCCAATCATCAAAATATGCTTCCAAGAATTTATGTAAAAACTCCTTAAACGATTCGACCACCACCCTAGAAAATATGGTTGGTGCATTCTTCAAGCCAAATGGCATCACTGTATACTGGTGGAATCCCCATTCTGTTGCAAATGTGTTCTTATGGCGATCTTCCTTGGCAATTCAGATCTGATGGTATCCTGAAAACTCATCTGTAAAAGAATATACCTCCTGGCCTCCTACATTATCTAACACTTCATCAGTGAATCACGTAGGGAATGGGTCATGCAAACAGGCATCGTTCAGCTTCCTAAGATCTATGCAGATCCTAATCTCTCCTATCTTCTTGTCTTGTACCACCATAGGGATAATCCATTCTGACTCTTTGACAGGTTCTATGATCCCTGCTTCCATCATTTTGTCGAGCTCAATATTCACTTTCTCCTTATATTTAGGGTTCAATCTGTAGGGTCTCTATTTTCCTAGTATGAAATCTAGTTTCAAAGGGATCCTCATCTCCCCCATAGGCCCTTTAATTCCCTTCATATCAGTGAACTTGGTTGGAAACAAGTCCTGATATTCATGTAGTAACTTTGTGATCTTGTCAATAGTGGCAGCATCCCAATAATCTCCAACATTGGAAAGATTCAGTGTTTTCTCTATTCCAATATTGACTTTCTTGATCTTGATTAGCTGTCCAATGAAAGGTAGTTCAACTCTCGGTCCTTCTATGTCTCTTTGGCCTTCTGTTTCGGTGATGTTCACCTTCTTAGGATCATCGTCTTCATCAACATTGATATTGTAACAACCTTGTAGTTTCTAAAGAGGTGCAACCCATTTATCCTCTTCTTGCTCCAAAGGGAAGCTAGGTGCCTCCTCAAACACTTTCTGTCTTACAATCTGTAATACTTGATCCACTATAGGATATTGGCTTTCAAATAAGAAGGTAGTTACAAAGTTTTGGGTCATACCTTTCCAATATGTAGTGATGAGGTGCATTTCTTCTTGAAGGTACCAATTGATAAGGGGTTGTGTCCAGTGCGTTGATGAATTTATGCACCCACTGGTCTTGAGGAATGCTGCTCCAGGCTTCCTCACAACTTTGCACATATTCCTTCGGACAAATTCGACCTATGTATCTAACTTCGCAGCGTTATAATTGCTCTAAAAATCACGTTGTCATCAAAGTGCGACATTGTACCCAGTTTGCAATGTTGTCTTTGTGTGTCCTCCACCACCTTGCTAGAGTTGCTTTCAAGGCCTCGTCCAGTGCCAACAATATTTGTTGTGTTGGTGCACTTTCTTCAAGATCCGATAAGAATGCTTCTAGAGGATTCAGACCATCAAAGGTCGGTAAGCTACTCACTATTATGCCGATCTAGTGAAATTCTCTGGTTAATATATCAAATCTCCTTGTAGATACTTCGTATATTTTGTTCTTCCAGTTCTCCAGTGCTTCTTCTAAATCCGATGAACATGCATTGTCAATTCACCATCTTAGGTTCCCATCCGTTGTAGGGTTAATGTAATCTTATTGTCTGGCTGTTAATTTGTATATGTTTTCCAGTTCATATGTGTGGTCTTCTTCTCAGATAGGCTCTGTGTATCGCTGACCTTCATCAGGATCCAAGGGTGAAATGAAACTAAGGCCCTCTCCTTCAAATGTCATTCATATTTTATTTAAATCAACCACAGTGGAATTATTGAAAGCCCAATCAATTCCTAACAACAAAGGGTAAGGACAACTATCATCAACTATCTCAATCACCTCGAAGTCTGCAAACGTCTTTACCCCGTCGATGTCCACAGGGACATGTTCCAACATACCAAAGGGGATTACTTCCTATTGGTTAGCCATCCTAAGCCTGATAGGGGAATAGATAAACTTAGGTTTTCCCATCAGTGCCCAGGTTTGCTTCGTCATGACATTGACCTCCGATCCTAAGTCGAGGACCACATAGTCTATATCATACTCTCCAATCTGAGCATTAAGGTGCAGTTATTTATTTGTCCTTCTCCTTTTTTAGACTTGGTGTACTTCTCTATTCAGTAAGGGATCTATCTTTCCTAGATCATACTGTCTGATTAAATTTTGTAGCTCTTGGACAACACTTTTATCCTGAATCAACTTAATACAAGTATATAAAAATTCCATGAGATTGCTTACCTCTTTTCCTTCTCCTGGAAGAGAAGACTAATCGAATTCCATAGGAATTCCATATTCTCTTACTTTTGGTCGTGTCTTTGATGAAGAACCTTGATCTCCCCTGAATTCTTTTCTTGCCTCCTCAAATATTTGTTTTTCTTTCTTTGCATCAAAAGTTTGTGTCTTCTCAATAGCTTTCCTGACTCCTGATTCTTTTGTAGTATTTCCTTGGGTCATTATGTCTTCTCCTGTAACAACACCTCCTCTAGTGATAACAACGACTCTTGGATCTACTCCGCGAGGTTCTTCTTTGATTAGTTGTCTTTGCGGGTTCTCCTGAGGTCCCCGTCTCTTGTGAAGATTGGCTAGTAGCACATGACAATCTTCTATAACATGTTCAAATGAGCTATAGTAGCTGCAAGTAGTGCAAGGGTTATGACAGTCCCTTGCCAAGTGTCCTGGTTGCACGCAATTATAACATATGATTTGTCCTCGACCTCTACCCATACCTCCTCCTCTTACTCTTCCTTAGAATCCACCGCGAGGGTTGAAGTTTCTCTTCCTGGAGAATTATACTGCATAGCATTTCCTTCTTGCTGTACTTCTCCTTGAATTTTGTATATATCCCTTGACCTTTCGTGCATGAGGTCATAATCCCTACAATCCCTATCATCATGCTCCATAGACTTACAGAACATGCAATATAGATTTGTGGGTGTCTGGACATATTTTTGCATGTAATAGCACTCACCAGAGCGATGTCTATTTTTACATACCTCACACCAGGGTAGGGTGAATTGCTTCAAAGGACTCAGAGCTCTAGAGGCCAAGTATTCATGATATAGGGGACAATTCTCCTTGTCATGGCCTTCTGATTTGCATCTGACACACTAAATTTCTTCTCCTTTATCTTTCCCCTTGTCTTTCTTCATGTCTTCGACCTGCAGAAACAAACTAGTTAGTTGACTCAAGATTTGACTCATACCTGAGCTGGATTCTCCCATAGGGGTTGATTCTAACTTCAAGGTGATTTACAGTGCCTCACCCTACGAAGTAATCTTCTATTACATCAGAGGAACTCTGATGTGTTCCAAGAGGGCAGCAATGAACCATTCCTTGTTCTGCTCATCTGGGATTTGAAAACTCAGATGGCTTGTCAAGGTCTTAAATCTCTAATCAAACTCCTACACGGGTTCAACTATTCTCTGCTTGATTTCTTTTAGTTCTGTAATGCACTACGATTTTGAATTCGGTTTCTTGAATTCAAAAATTAGCGTAATCTTAATGGCATTCAACAGTTTAGGTGTAGCTCCTTGAACAAATTTCATGTACCAGCTCAGTGTGCGATCTCTTAGGGTACTACTGAACTGAGATCATTTGACAACTTCGTCAGTGATATTCTTAATACTCCACATGGCTTCGCAGAGAAACCAGTGCTGCTCAGGATCTTCAGATCCATCTCCTCTAAAGGTGGGCAACCTCATCTCATTTGCCATATATCTTCCTAGGTTTCCTGACTGAGTATGTGGTGGACTACTAGTAACAGTGCTTTGAGCGCTCTGGTAACTTTGATTACTCTGATTGCTTAATGTTGTTGAAACAACAATAGGATCAATAGTACTTACTTCGATAGTCGGCGCAGTTCCTGAAGTTTTTGGCTCTTCTCGGCGAGGCTCTTCAGCTTTCCCTTCCTCTTCCCTAGAGGGTTCTAGATGCTCTCCGTCCGTCAGATCTACCTCTTTTCCGCTGTAGAAACCCTCATCCCCGTAGTTCTTCTTAAACAGGTTCACAAGAGGAACTTCTCTGAACACTCTCCCACTGCACGTATGCCCAGCCTTTGTGTCGCTATCACTGTCTGAGTTCTTGAACATTATCTCTTCAATCCAACAGACTACTATATCTTCAAGATGTTCTTCTCATGCAATAGCATCTTGATCTTTAGCTTCATAAAATGTAAAAAAAATTCTTTAGGTCCCTTAAAAAAATATCTCTCTGCTTGGCTAAACAATTCTACTCTGTCAACAACAAACTCGGTGATGTACCCTCCAATGGTACTATCAAACCAGTGATCTACTACTCTCGACACATCGTTATCAACTCTCTTGACCTTCTTGACCAACGCCGACGTCCAAACCACAGGAGGTCTAGATTTGATCTCAAATTGGGTATCTACTTACCTAGCTCGCCACTCGTATAACTCCCCATGGATTCCTCCAAAAAAAATCTCGTGTATGTAAATATATATCTTTCCAGCCAATCCTCTGTGCTAAGATTAGGGTTCTTGTTCTGGGCTTCAACGAAGTCCTTTTCTTAATCTTCTATCCACTTCTGAATATCTGTCTTCGATGGAAACCACCTTGACATTCCCTCAAGAAGATTCTTGTCCCAACAACGAAACCATTTGTTGGCACAGGGGCAGACCTTGGGTTCAACTCCAAGAGCGCACCAACAAGCCCTAACTACTATCCCTTTCGGCAACACCTGCAAGGCAGATGCAGTCTCACCCGAAGTAGCTATGAGGGGGTTGCAGGATAGAGATGTCTACAACCAAAGGGAATACCAAGTGGATCCAATACAAGAACAATACAACATTTATATATTACTTACCAGCTCAGATCTACTCTGCACAACTATCTATCAAATCTAACACAGTAATGCAATAGCAGTATATCAAATGACAAAGAACAGAGTATCAATCACACACAACAAAAGATATACGTGGTTCACCCTCTCTCTAGGCCTACGTCCACATAACTGTGCTTTATAATATATTAAGATGAAGCATATAGTTCTTGTCTGTGCTCTTAGCTAGCAGATCTTCTTTCTTCTCCTCTCTATCTCTCCCCTCCCTGCACACCTAGCTGCAGAGTTGATCTTCGCACCCAGCTGAAGATCTTACAATACCAGAAGGCTCTTACATTTATCACTTCTCTCTCACACAACAATAATCACTCATGCCAATAACAAAAACTAGAACCAACAATACCAACAACCCATCCAGGTCCTTTAGACCTCTATTTATACATTACAATAGCTCACTGATAGCCTTAGGCCGAGACCTAAGTGTCAAAACCCTAGATACCAAAACCCTAGGTGTCTAAAATCCTAGGTCAACTTGACCCACGTTTTTAGGGCTTCACCAACCTGTCTTTCCTTCTTTCTTGTGCGGTGCTCCAAAGCATCCAACGGTGGCTTTTTCCGCTTGTTGAGTTGTCCACAATCCATCCTCCTTTCGAAACTGTCATCCTCGATCTTCTCGTCTGACAACCTGCTTTCTCTTACTTCGCACAGTCTTTTCTGCTCTTCTTCTCACTTCAACCCAGTATCAGTCACTGTGTCTTCCGTGCAGTTCGCATTTCGCTTTTTCTTCCTTGATCTTCGCTTGCTTCCATAACCAAGGGCTAACAGCCTCATATCGGGAAGGGAGGCAAATTTGGTTGCAGAAACAGAGAGGGCTCTCAGAGAAGAGAAAAACGAAGAAAATGACCAGTATGGTCTCTGTTATAATTTTTTATATCAAATTGACAATTTGTTTGAATGCAGGTGAGCAACAAGTAGAAGAAGATGAAGAAGACATGAATAAAGATGTCACTGAAGACAAGGTTGAAAGCATCTTAATGCAATGGAGTTTTGAAGAAATTAGATTTTATTATGAGTTGATTATGAAAGGCGTGGATGTTAGTTTGCGGAGATGGCACCATACCATTATTAGAGACAAACTGATTGAAGATGAAGATGGAAGAAACAAGATTAATTCACCTGATCAAATTCTGAACATGAAGTTGCAGAAGAAGAAGAAAAAGGTAAAGCACAGAGACTTCAATATCAAGGCCAAAATGAAGAAAATGACCAGATTAAAACAGTTCAGAGTTTGGAAGAAGAGAAAGAAGAAACCCAACTTAAGTGAAAAGCTGAAGTCAAGCTTTTCTGTTAAATATTGTAAGCCTAGATGAGACATAGGCCAGCAGGAATTTGCATTTCTGATTTTTTTGTTGGAAGCCTTAGAGGCAGTATGTTTTAGCAGCCTTGTGAATTTTAGTTTAAACATTTGGGATTAAGGGGGAGTGTTGAAGAGTGTAACCTCTCCTAACTGTCTCTTATGTGTCAGTTAAAACTTAGTTACATTTATTATGCTCTAATTAGCTCGAGTTTATGCTCAGCTATTTTTAGCAAATTAACTGATTCAGTTACAGTTAAGACTGCGTTGCAATCTATTTATTCATTGTTAATATGGAGAAAGACAGGCTGTTGCCCCTGTTGTTTTCCGAATTTGGCCTCTGCTCACGAATTTTGTCACTTGCAACGCCCCCTTCTTTACCGCTCCACGCTGACAATTCTTTCTCAGCAGTTCTTCTGAGGGTTCTAACTTACTTGTAAATTTCTTTACCGTTGCGGCTGGGGTTTGGGAAAAAGGCGATTCCTAATCCAGCGAAAGGCGGCTCTGGTTAGATCCTCTATTTTCTGTTGCGGATCCCCTCTAGGGTTTTAGTGAAGCCGTGAGTACGTTTCCTCTTTTGCAAACGGGTGATCTCTTGCCTATACCTTCTCTCCACGGATGTCATACAAGCCCTCTTACACAAGGATAGTAGCAACGCTCTCTTACACCATAGTTACTAAGTTCGAATTCGATAAAAAAAAAAAAAATTCCAAGATTTTTGGATTCTAAAAAAATTCGGCATAAATTTGCCATTATACTTTGCCCACTACATAATTTAGCCATTATACTTTGCCCACAACGCAATTTATCATATAGATTAGAATGAGGGCGCAAAGACTTGCCAAAAGCACCACGAACCATACGCTACCGTGCAGGTCCACCCCTCCAACCCTTCCCCAAAACCCTAAAGTTCTAGACCATCATCGTGCTTCCCAAAAACCTAGACCTGTTGTGCAGACTAATCGAATTTCACGAACAACCTAGAACTGATTCGACTTTCACCAACAATTCAACAGTTAACAAATTTTCGAATTCATTTGGCAGATTCAACCAAATTTAGTAACTATGTCTTACACTGCTCTCTTACCCTCCATATCTCTGGGCACCTGGGCCCTCATGTGAGGGAGAGAGTCAAGCCCAGGCCCACTCTAATATCAATTAGTTTGCAATTGGTTTACAGCACTGATGATACTACTAATACTGTTATATATTAAAATAAAATATAGTTACAATGCAGTTACGTTGTTATAACGATCAACTGCTGATAACTGAAGACAAATTGATCACCTAGAGTAATTACGCTATTCTAACAAGGCAGTCTGTTCTGTTCCCGACTCTGCTTCAAGGCTTCTTATCTTTAAAACGGCCCTTGGCTAGGTAGGTTTTCTGCTCTTTTTAGGGTAACGTGTGTTGCTGACGGGCAGTCTTCGTAACTCAATTCATTACATTGTTTATTATTTGGCATTGTTCAAGGTGCTTGACATTTGATTTGAAAATGCCTAAACAAGATAGATGTTACAAAGTGATGTTACATGTATCATTGTCACAAAGATTGCTCTGAAATGTAGACATAGGGCAGAAGCATTCTAACAGCTTATATCTATAAATATATATGCTAAATCTTATAAATACTTCTGTTTAACATGTAAGATGAAAATTAAAGCTATAAATACAAGGGATGGTTCCAAATCAATGTGTCTTATCTAGCAAATTATATCTAGAAATGTAATCTTCTATATGATTTGTAGCATGTAAATTAGAACTCAAAATACAAAGTTTGTCTAATTTGTGCTATTAATTAATCAATTAGCAACAAATTGAATAATAATCAGATTCAACGTGTCCATTTCTCATCATAATTGATAATACAGATTTTATGTGGATAAAACTGGCGAGAACCGCGACTTTGAGACTCACCAGCTAGAAGAAGACGATAACCAAAAAACGGACGGAAATTTCGACTTGGACGTCAAGTGCGATATGAAAAAAACGAACGGAGATGGAAGTTCTTCGAATAGAGGCTGAAGTTGGTCAATTTTGTGGAATTGGAGGTTCAAGTTTGTCTATTTCGAGGAAATTTCGATGGAGTTCGAAGTTCGTCTATTTTGAGGATTTCTGTTGGCTTGGTCAACCGACGAGAAAAGCGAAATCGACTATGATTAGATGACCGTTGACTGTGTTGATAAATCAGCCATTCATGGTTTATTGCACGTGGAGGGCCCTGGCCCCTCCTGCTATAATATTGCCGACACTTAGCCATTTGATGATACAGTCGGCCTCTCAGACAATGTATGTGTTCAAGAAATGCTGCTTCAAAACGGAGAAGAGAACTGACCTGGGATTATGTCAGCATGAGAAGCTGATCCTGATTCGCGATTTACGAGTAGGAGACGATGGAGAAGGGAGGCCACCGAAATTGCAATTGACCAAGAACAAAGCCAACGAGAAGAATGAAAACCAACGGGAGCATTCCTAACGAAAAGAAATTCCGATGGAGCAAAGTTGGGATTTCCGACGGAAGTATCAACTGTCTCATCAAGATTTACTGGATAAACTGCATGAGAAGAGTCAACATCCCAGAAAATGGACTATCTAGGCAGCCAAAAATTCTAGACTTTGGTACATTTTTCGACTTCGAGTACTTTTGAGTTGATCAGTTTCTCTAGACCGACTGAGATCCAGAAAATTCGACGGGCTTGGCATTTTCGACATTGAGCACTTTGACTTACCTTTTTAGAATTGAAGCAGTGCCTACTTGACCGCGGGACATCCGGAATTTTACACCACCAAAAATTCTCGATTTAGGACTCCGGAGCTATTTTCGACTTCGAGCACTTTTGACTTGGCCATTTTGGAAATTAACCGTTCTCTATTTGACCACATGGAATCAAATATCAGTACCATTATCTACGTTTATAGCAATAATAGTGAATGGTGGGGGTCTTATTAGTACAGGTCATTGTATGGGGATGAATCTTGGCTTGTTAGATAGGTTCTCAAGTATAAAAAGAATGAAGATGCATTGCTTCGACAGAAATAGGGTAAAATATTAGATTGTCTTTGTGTTATATCTTCTTTCGTTTTACGAATAAGTTATTACCTGGTAGTCACTGTTCTTTTATTGTAGAAGTCGGGTAGACGTTGGCATGCAACTCGTAAAATATTTTCAACCTCTTAAAATAATTACTTCTTATAATCTATAAGAGTGAAAAACTAAATTTAATAAAATAATTACTTCTTATAATCTATAAGAGTGAAAAATTAAATTTAATGTCATAACAAAAATTATAATTATTATGATGATTTGTGCCGACTCTTAAAATATTTTCAACCTCTGAAAATAATTACTTCTGATAATCTATAATAGCAAAAAATTAAATTTAATAAAATAATTATTTCTTATAATCTATACGATTGAAAAAATAAATTTAATATTATAACAAAAAATATAATTATGATATGATGATGATTAATGTTCACTAAGACCTAATTGGTTTATCCAACCTTAAGAGGGTGAGTGATTACTTGGGTTTCTTTAGAATTTTGTTTATGTACTCGAAAAACATTAAGAGAAGCTTTCCAAGATCACCATACTTTTGTTGAGTTAAGAGGTTAGGAAGGTTGGTAGTGTGACAAATATTTTGAAAATGAGATCTAATACGGGTATAGGCTGGACAATCTAAGAAAAAGTGTTTTTCATCTTCAACCATCTTAGTGTCACAAAGGTGACACACTCTTTCATCCCATGGCGTTTTAGGAATTGACCAATGCCCAATTTCACTATGGAGCTAGTGAGAATTTGTTCTTATCTTAGCAATGTTTATCTTTTCTTTACACTTGGCAAAAGCGATAGAAAATTTTGATCTTCTAGATTAGGGTTGATTACATCCTTATAATACCTTATTTTTTTTTTTCCTCTAACTCTTTATCACACCACATTTTCTCCTTAAATTTAGATTTGTTGTTTTTCTTAATAGTATCTTTATTCTGCAAAATGATGTCTTCCATGATTACCCAATAGTTTAGCCAAGATCGGGCATCTTTATGCCATCCTCGCTTGAGTCGATGGTGGTTATGACTGGATTTTGAAACAATTTTAGGAATCCTTTTGTCTTCCATGTTGTTTAACTTGTTCTTATACATTAGGCTTCTAGTCATAACCATCCTCTCAATGGGGGACAAGCTTGTTTATAAGAGGAGGATGGGATAGGGCATATTTTCTTTAATTTTGAGATTATAGGTTATAAAATTATTTTGTGTTTTCTCTATCTTTCTCCAGGATTCACAAGAGATACTACAGCCCTAGACTTCACATCCATAAAGAATAACATGTGTAACAAGAGTCTCAAAGAGGAGTTTCTTCTTATCCAAACTCCAAAGATCAGCTCATTTACAATTTTTTTCAAGCCCATAATTACAATTGAGTTTGTGGTGAAAATCAATTCCAATATATTTGTATGAAGTCACTTCCTCCAAGTTGTTGTTGTCATATACAAAGGTATCATAAGGGATATTATTGGATTTAATAGTCATGACCTTAGTATTATCATTATTAACAGTCAAACCCATATTAGAGAAAAAATCCTTGAGGATTCGTAGTTGGTTTTCAAGATCATGGGGACTCCTTTCCATAAGAACGATATCATCGGCATAAAGAAGAAGATTGATGACTATACCAGTGAGAGTAGGGCCGACACAACCTTCTTCTTCCAAGCAATATTCTAACTTGTTAATCTATATGAAAAAAAGGGTAGGGGCAAGGGACAACCTTGTTTGAATCCTATATTGTAGCTAATATCTTTTGACCAGCCCTCAGTATTTTTAAACTTAGCAATAACGTTCTCATGCATCCTTATTGCAATAGCCCTCAAATTGAGGGAGGCACTTTTATCTCTTCCAACCTATTCCAAAGGTTTTCCTAGGAACCATGTCAAATTTTTTTCTAAAGTCAACAAAACAACAAAAAAGATTGGTTTTAGTATTGCAGAGCTCCTCTGCAATGATCCTAAAGGTAATAAGATGGTCCACAGTTGAATGATATCTCATAAACCTAGCCTGGCCTTTAGCTCTTTTAACGTGAATTTCTAGCCAAAGGCTAATCTTCTTTTCCAAAATAATTCCATAAAGCTTGGCTAAAATCGGGCTAATCATATTGGTCCTATAATTAGAGGGAATGTTTCTATCCCTGTTTTTAAAAATAGGAACAATGAGGCTTTGTGTCCAGGGTTTAGGGAAGCCCTGCTTGACTACTAAATTGAAGAGCTTATGTATGTGAGGGATAAGGATAGGCCCTGTGATTTTAAAATTTCCAGCTGTGTAGCCTTCAATGTCCTTAATTTTCCCATTTGCAAGTCGCTTAACCCCGAACTATGTTCCATCTAAAGAAAAAATTGCTTCCTTTGTAGGGACAATAGGAATGGTGTCCATGGCATTAGAGAACTCGTAAAGACTTTTAAGGTAGGAATTCCAGTCCCTTAAGGGAATCCTATTATTTTTTTTAGTATTGCGGTTTATAATTTGGCTCCATAACTTCTTAGGATTCAACTTATATAGTTGTGAAAGTTGCTCTTGCCTTTTATTGATATAGTACCTCTTTTTCCTTTTAATTAGGGATTTGTACGTATTGATCTTATCGAATTTTAAGGACTCATTATAAGCATCCCTAATGGATTTCCTAGAAATTTTACATTCTTTATCATACCAAGGGTTGGTCGTTCTGTTATTCTTTTTATAGGACATCTGGAAAGAGAACTTTTTTAATAGAAGTGCAAAGGGTAGTTGTAAAATTATGATAGAGTTCTTCAATGTTGTCCTTACAAGTTAGGAGATTTAATTTACTATTTAAATCCTTTAAGAAAATGTCAACTTTACTTTTTTCAAAGTGCAAATTCCTTTGATTATCATAATTCTCTTCAATGGCACTCCTATGCATGGAAACGTTTAGAGTTAGGGTTAAATGTTTATGATCAGAGTCAGGCTCATGGTCATTTAAAAGGTCAAAAGTTGTTATTTGGTTGGAAACGGGGATATCATATATCAC
>SNQJ01S0115022.1:0-20684 GCA_010110895.2 Picea sitchensis
GCATGGTTGATGCACTTGTTTATGGTACAGGTTGATTACAGGTTGGTGCATGGTTGATGCACTTGTTTATGGTACAGATTGATTACAGGTTGGTGCATGGTTGATGCACTTATTTTTGGTACAATTTGATTACAGGTTGGTGCATGGTTGATACACTTGTTTTTGGTACAGGTTGATTATAGGTTGAGGTACAGGTTGATGCATGATTGATGCATGGTTTAGATTTATTGGTACAGGTTTACAACGGTGTATCTCACAGTGATAGTGTGATAGTGGTTCCATCATTCTACTTCTACTTCAGGGTGGCAGGACGGGGCAAGGACAGGTGGTTGTAGCCACCTTCCAGTTGTAGTTGGAGAACATTTCGGTTTGTATCCTCCTTCTGGTTGTAGCCAGAGTTTTGGGGAGTTGGAGCTTCCCTCAGGTTGTAGCCTGAGAAACTAGGGGGTTGGAGCCTCCTTCCATTTGCAGCTGGAAAACAAAGGAAGTTTGTGCTTCCAATGAATGTAATTCTTCAAGACATATAAGAAAAACCATTCTGTGGTATTCCCCCGATTTGGGTTTCCATGTAAAACGCTAGTGTACTGTGTATGTGTGTGATTGTTTATTTATTACTTCTCATTATTGGATAATAATTCTACATTGATATAGCATTTGAAGAAAAAGGATTATAATAATGTTATTACTGATTCACCCCCCCTCTCAGTAATCCAACAATTGTTCTGTTTCTCATGGAAGTGAAAGTTAAGCACAGGAGCCGTGCAAGGTGTGCACAGGGTGAGTAGAGTCGTAGAGCTTACAACCTAAGGGAGTTGTTGAAAGGTTGTTGTTGCAGAGAATGCACAAAGTCGAAGAGGCTCAAATAATAGAGTGTATTTGAAGAAGTGTCACAAGGAGTGCGCGTAGGAATCATCCCCAAAGGACTTGAGGATTTTTCAATCAATCTTAGGAGGGATAGAGTCTTCGAAGTTATCGAAGAAAGGCTCAAGAGGACTAGTGCCTTGAAGTGTTGAAAGGAGGCATAGCGAAGTTGTTTTGCAGGTGGACAAGTTCCGTGAAGGAATACCTTGTTCATTCTGCAGGAGTTGTAAAGGAGGCATTGGACGGTCAAAATTCTCTGAGGAGAATTCGCGAAGTTATGAGAGCCGTCAGATCTTGCAGAGGAGAAGGGGAGTTACGGTAAGCTTGTTTTCAAGTTTAAGTTCAGGGGAAATAGAGCCATAGGATCCAAGCTAGTAAGGACCATTGGATCACTCGCGAACTCTCATTTCATGGATTTGCGAGCTGAAGGGTCAAAAACCTTGCACCAAGATTCGCGGGATCGCGAAAGGCGAAGTCCCAAGAGGGTGAGAAGTTCTATTATGGGACCCTCATTTATAATGAGTCAGAATTTAGCATTTCGGCGTTTCATAGGATAGGAGGTCGAGATGTTTGTCCTGAGATTCCCAAAAATGTGAGATGTGATATAAGTACAGTAGAAGGACGTCGTCAACCATTTCGGCAAATAGGAATTTTGGGTTTTCGTCGTTGGAGAGTCGAGAGACTCGGAAGGAAAAGTCGTTAAGTCACGAGATCCGATGTCCCAAAAATCTCGAAGTTGTGAGTTGGGATAAGGAGTAACGAGGAGTTTGGGATCTCGGCACTTTGGGTGTTGGGATACAAAGGAAGCATCATTTTGGGAAGCGAAGTTGCGAAGTGCTGAAGCTAGGCATGAGGGAGACGTGGTAGAACCACAAGGTGGGCCCGGGTGATAGACAAGAGAACATGTGTCACCTAGTGAAAGGAGTCAACACCCCATTTCCCTCTCGTGTCTCGGGGATTCGTAAGATAAGGGAATGAGAGTTCAATCATTCGACTTGCGAAGTGGCGAGTTGTGACAAGCACCTTCTTGATTAGGCTTTGGTCATAGCGTAGTGGTCGCATGGAGAAGGTGGAGCTCGCACCTAGTGTTGTTTGCATAGGGGAGCTTACGAAAGGACCTATGGATCGATAGGAAGGAGATTCCAGTAAGGAATCAAAAGAGTCGATCCATCTCAAAGGAGATAAAGAATGATCCTATGAGCAGACATCGACCCGAGGGCTGATAAAGCATCTGCATCATTTCTGGTATCAAAGCCCATAAATATTTCTTTGCTTTCTCTAGTAGGGAAAAGAAATATTTACCATGTCGTCGAGAAGAAGAGACAGGAAAACACCTGATCCACCAGAGGAGAGGGAAATGCCAGGCGAAAGGGGTAGGCAGGTGCCAAATCCAGCCATGGAAAGAGAGATGCATAACATACATGCCAGACTCATGGACGTGGAAATAAAACAGAGGCGCACAGTTGGTGTTGGAGATGTCAGTGAATCTGAAAGTGAAGATGAATTTGAACATGAAGGAGAAGAAGTTCCAGCAAAGGATGCAGCAAATTAACGTTTGATTAGGGTTGTTGCAAGAATGAGTTCCAGGGCAAAAATGGACATTCCAGTACATGAGGGAAACCTGGATGTTGAAGAGCTTCTAGACTGGATTAGAGCTCTGGACAAGTATTTTGACTATGAATATGTCGAGGAAGACAAGAAGGTCAAACATGTTGTCACAATATTGAAAGGACATGCATCATTGTGGTGGGATGATCTACAAGCTGATAGATGTTGCAAAGGCAAGCAGAAAATCAGGAGTTGGGATAGAATGATAGCGAAGATGAAGGAGAAATCCATCCCCGAGGATTATCAAATCACTATGTTTCGAAGGATGCAGAATTTGAGACAGGAGCTGATGTCAGTGAAGGAGTACATTGAAGAGTTCTACAAGCTAAACATTAGAGTAGGTCATTGCAAAAGTGATGATGAAAAGGTTTCCAGGTATATGAATGGTATGAGATATGAAATTTAGGATGAGATGAGAATGATGATCATTCGAATTGTAGAAGATGCTTATTAGATGGCTCTGAAGGATGAAGAGAAGCTGAGCTGAAAGCAAAGTCAGAGAGGTTGAGGAAGAAGTCAGCCTAGAGGCAAAACAACTTTCCAAGATAGGAATCAGAAGCCTAAGGAAGAATGGAAAAAACCTCAACCTCAAACTGAGAGAGGTGGAAGCTCACATAGAGGGAAGTATGCCGAACAGAGAGGACAATATGCTGATAACAACACTTTTCCTCGCACTAGAGGAAGAGGAAAAGGCAGAGATGGAGTAATAAAATGCTTCACATGTAGAAAGAATGGACACAAATATTATGAATGCCCAAATAAGAAGAAAGAAGGTGGTGAGACTCACATTTCCGAAGAACAAAGGCATAATGTTGAGGTGGAGGATGCTAAAGGAAGAAGATCACCGGTGATGAGGAAAGTTATCTTAATGCCAGAAAAGGAGGCAGAGAATCCAGTGCAAAGGAACAGTCTTTTTCAAACTGCTTGCAAGACCAAAGACAGGGTATGCAAGGTCATCGTGGATAGTGGTAGCACAGACAATCTCGTTTCTATAGAGATGGTAGAAAAGATGGAGCTGGAGACTATTGAGCATCCAAGTCCATATAGAGTATCATGGCTACAAAAAGGACATCAGGTAAATGTCACAAAACAATGTTTAGTTGAATTTAAAATAGGAGGATATAACAATAAAATATTGTGTGATTTCATTCCCATGGATGTTTGTCATCTATTGCTGGGTAGACCGTGGCAATATGACAAGAATGTGGTTCATGATGGGAGGAAGAACACATACACCCTAGAAACGAATGGGAGAACTCACATGTTGTTGCCGACTAAGGACAAAGAATTGAAACCAGAGGTAAGAAACACTGTACTTCTCATGAGTGGGAAGGAACTTCTGAAGGAGGTTAAGAAGTAGGAAGATCCACAATTCATTGTGGTCAGGAAACCTAGAATTTTTTTGACTAGCACAAGAGTGGATGATTTACCAAAGGAAATCCATCAACTACTGGAGGAATTTTCTGATATAGTAGTGGTCGAACTACCTCGTTCATTGCCACCTATTAGAAGTATAAGTCATCACATTGATCTTATACCTAGATCTAGTTTACCAAACAAAGAAGCGTACAGACTGTCGCCGCAGGAGAATGAAGAGGTCAAGAGACAAGTTCAGGATTTGATAGACAAAGGATTGGTAAGAGAAAGCTTGAGTCCATGTGTTGTTCCAACAGTACTCAGTCCAAAGAAAGATGGAGGCTGGAGGATGTGTACAGAATCAAGGGAAATTAACAAGATTACCATCAGGTATAGATTCCCATTACCAAGAATGGATGACTTGATGGATTGCCTGAGTGGAGAATTTTTTTTTTCGAAGATTGATTTGAAAAGTGGATATCATCAAATTTGTATGAGAGAAGGAGATGAATGGAAGACAACATTCAAGACCAATGAAGGGTTGTACAAATGGCTTGTTATGTTGTTTGGATTAACAAATGCACCGAGGACTTTTATGAGATTGATGAATGAAGTCTTGAAGGATTTCATCGGAAAATTTGTCATTGTGTATCTTGATGACATACTAATTTTCAGTAAAACAGAGGCAGAGCATTTGAAACATTTGGCTACAGTGATGTGGAGGCTACAACAAGAGATGTTGTTGATAAACATGAAGAAATACTCAGTCATGAAGACAGAGCTCATTTATTTAGGTTTTGTTATTTCTGCCGATAAATTGAGGATGGATCCAGATAAACTGGAGGTGATTAAGAATTGGCCATCACCAAAGAGTGTATTTGAAGTTCGAAGATTTCATGGATTAGCTAGTTTATATAGGAAGTTCATTAGGAATTTCAATGGAATTAGTGCACCAATGATGGACACAGTGAAGAAAAAGACATAAATCTTTTCACTAGATAGAAGAAGCAGAGAAAAGCTTCAATTTGTTGAAAAGGAAAATCACGGAACAACCAATTTTGGTGTTGTCGGATTTCAAAAAGACATTTCAAGTAAAATGCGATGCAAGTGGATTTGCAATAGGGGCACTCTTGAGTCAAGAAGACAAGCCGATAGAATACTTCAATGAGAAGTTGAATGAAGCCAAAATGAAGTACTCTACATATGATAAAGAATTCTATGCAATTATCCAGGCATTGAAGAAATGGAGACATTACTTAATCCCTAAGGAGTTTGTCTTATATAGTGACAATCATGCTTTGCAATTTGTGACTCAACAGGAGAAGTTGAATCAAAGACATGTTAAACGGGTTGAATACATCCAGAACTTTACTTAAATGTAACTAAGCATATTTCTGGAACTGCTAACAAAGTTGTTGATGCTTTGAGTAGGAAGTGTTTTCTATTGTAGGAGTTCAAAGTCAAAACTTTGGGTTTTGATGATCTCAGGAACATGTATAGAGATGATTCAGACTTCAAAGAAGCGTATGTAGTAGCTGAGAATCCAATTCTTAGGGACATAATTCAATGGACAGAATACATGATCCAGGAAGGATTATTGTTTAAGGGCAATCAACTTTGTATTCCAAAATGCTCCATGAGGGAGAATCTACTGAAGGAGAAACACAGTGGAGGATTGGCCGGACATTTCGGTCATGACAAGATGTTCTCAAAGTTAAATGAGTCATATTTTTGGCCAAGAATGAGAGAATACGTCAAAATATTCGTGGACAAATGTAGAATTTGTCAGCATTCAAAAGGAAAGAGGCAGAATGCAAGCTTATATCAACCGTTACCCATACCTGAGAGGTTGTGGGATGTAGTAAGCATGCACTTCATATTGGGGCTACTGAGAACACAAAGAGGGTTTGACTCGATCTTTGTAGTGGTGGACTGATTTTATAAGATGGAACATTTTATACCGAGTCAGAAAACCAGTGACGCAACTCACATTGCGAATCTGTTTTTCAAAGAAGTCATTCGACTTCACGGCTTACCAAGGAGCATAGTTTCGGATCTAGACCCCAAGTTTGTGGGACACTTCTGAAGAACCTTATGGGAAAAGCTGGGGATGAACTTGTCATTCAATTTATCTTATCATCCTCAGAAGGATGGACAGACAGAAGTTGTGAACCGAAGTTTATGAGACTTGCTGAGAAGTTTGGTGGCTGGACGTCACAGTCAGTGGGACAATATTCTACCATAGGCAGAATTTGCATATAATGATTCAATCAACAGAAGCATGGGGCAGATTCTATTTCAAATTGTTTATGGCATGCAGCCAAGAGGAGTTTTTGAATTGAGGGATTCAGAATAGAATGCAACTAGGAGTTCTAGTGTAGAAGCTTTTGCAAAGGCAATGAAAGAAATTCACAGCCAAGTTAAGGAGCGATTGCAAAACTCGAGCCAAGAGTATAAGCGAAGAGCAGATCAACACAGTAGAGAAATTCATTTCGAAGTTGGTGATTTGATCCTTGCACACTTAAGAAAGGAAAGGTTCCTAAGGGGGACATATAATCAATTGAAAATGAAGAAATTTGGGCTATGCAAGATCATAAAGAAATTTGGGGTGAATGCATATGAGATTGAATTACCCGAGGGGATCGAAATTTCTCCGATATTCAACATCTCAGATTTGTACCCATATAAAGCTGGAAAAGCAGAAGCATACAGTGAACAGATAGAGGTTTAGTGGGCTAAACAAATGCATGTAGCTGAGAAACCACAAATGGAGAGGATACTTGAAAAAAGAGTTAGTAAGAGGACCAGGCGAAAGGAATATTTCGAATACTTGGTCAAATGGAAGGGACATCCAGCTGAAGACACCAGCTGGGAAAATGAAGCCAAAATCCAGAAGCATGAACAGATCGTGCGGGAGCTCATGGATAGGAGCCCATGAAATTTTTTCAAGAGAGGGAGTATGATGCAAGAGCATCGTCAGCAGCAAGCGAGCGCGAGCAGCGCCAATGCATTTTGGCATATGTTCAAAGGTGTTTAAATTGTTTTGAAGAGGGATGCAACAAAACTTAAATAAAGCAGTTAAGAAAGGGCGTACTTGTAGATTGTAAACAGACCTTGAGCGATCTTCTCTCGTCTGTAGTAGGTAGAGGCATTTATGTATAATAAATGTAAGTAAGTAGCTTTGAATTCCAGATTAAACAGTTTTAGGAGAAGAGGGAAAACCGACTATAGACACCCTCATCTTGTATAATTTGTAACATTACCAATTGTCAATTGAGAATAGCGCATAGAGGAGAAGAAACAGAGAGATGTGTAGAAGAACCCATGTACAAAAGTTCTAAAATTAATATATGAAGCTTTGATTTTAGACTCATGGTGTTCTAATGCTTTCTGTGTATGCATGTTGAATGTTATGCTTATAGTTATTTTACTCTTTCTGTTATGCATTTGTTGTTACGCTCTGTATAAATGATTTCTTATTGAATGTTTGAAATCTGAGAGAGAGAGTAAGAAATGAGTTTCAATTGTTTCTCTATCTGAGAAAGAGTTCCTGCAAGGAGTGTAGTGGAGCATCCGCAAGGAGTGCGTTGATGGTTTCATAGTTTTTATCTCTGAAATCTCAGGAGGATAACATTGTTCTCACTCTCACAGAAGTGCAAGTTAAGCACAAGAGCCATGCAAGGTGTGCACAGGCTAAGTAGAGCCTCGGAGCTTACAACCTGAGGGAGTTGTTGAAAGGTTGTTGTTGCAGGGAGTGCACAAAGTCGAAGAGGGTCAAATACTAGAGTGTATTTGAAGAAGTGTCGCAAGGAGTGCACGTAGGAATCATCTCCAAAGGACTTGAGGATTTTTCAATCAAGATTAGGAGGGATAGAGTCTTCGAAGTTATCGGAGAAAGGCTCAAGAGGACTAGTGCCTTGAAGTGTTGAAAGGAGGCGTAGCGAAGTTGTTTTGCAGGTGGACAAGTTCCGTGAAGGAATACCTTGTTCATTCTATAGGAGTTGTCAAGGAGGCATTGGACGGTCGAAATTCTCCGAGGAGAATTTGCGAAGTTCTAAGAGCTGTCAGATCTTGCAGAGCAGTAGGGGAGTTACGGTAAGCTTATTTTCAAGTGTAAGTTTAGGGGAAATAGAGCCGTAGGATCCAAGCCAGTAAGGGTCATTGGATCACTCGCGAACTCTCATTTCGCGGATTCGCGAGCTGAAGGGTCGAAAACCTTGCACCAAGATTTGCGATATCATGAAAGGCGAAGTCCCGACAGGGCAATAAGTTCTGTTCTGGGACCCTCATTTATAACAAATCAAAAATTAGCATTTCAGCGTTTCGAAGGATAGGAGGTCGAGACTTTTGTCCCGATATTCCCAAAAATGTGATACGCGATATAAGTACGAGAGAAGGACGTCGTCAACCATTTTGGCGAATCAGAATTTTGGGTTTTCGTAGTTGGAGAGTCAAGACACTCGGAAGGAAAAGTCGCAAATTCGTGACATCCGAAGTCCCGAAAACCCCGAAGTCGCGAGTTGCGATAAGTAACGAGGAGTTTGGGATCCCGACACTGCGGGTGTTGGGATACAAAGAAAGTAGAATTTTGGGAAGCGAAGTTGCAAAGTGCTAAATCTAGGCATGAGGGACACGTGGTAGAACCACAAGGTGGGCTCGGGTGATAGAGAGGAAGACACGTGTCGCCTAGTGAAAGGAGTCAACACCCCATTGATCTCTCGCGTCTCAAGGATTCGTAAGATAAGGGAATGAGAGTTCAACCCTTCGACTTGCGAAGTAGCGAGTTGCGACAAGCACCTTCTTTATTAGGCTTTGGTCATAGCGTGGTGGTAACATGGAGAAGGTGGAGCTCTCACCTAGTGTTGTTTGCACAGGGGAGCTTCCGAAGGGACCTGTGGATCGATAGGAAGGAGATTCCAATAAGGAATCGAAAGAGTCGATCAGGCTCAAAGGAGATAAAGAACGATACAGTGAGTGGACGTCGACCCAAGGGCTGATAGAGCATCTGCGTCATTATGTTTCAAGGGCATTTTTCTCAAACTTCTACATGTAGAGGTCTGCTACAATTGGGGATAAAGTGGATCCCATGGCTACTCCGCTTGTTTGTTCGAAAAACTCTCCTTGGAAGATGAATAAAGTTGATCTTAGACACACTTTTGTTATTCTATCTTTTTGAGGGTCTGCTACCTCATTTATGACTTGAATGGCCTCATTTAGAAAGATCTTAGTAAAAAGTGAAACTACATCAAAGTTGATGAGCATATCCTTTGAATCAATTTTGTCCTCTTTTATGAATTCCACGAAGTCTCTTGAATCCTTGATGTATGAGTCTCTTTTGCCGACTAATGGTCCCAACATTCTTTCCATGTATTTGGCTAGTTCATAGGTTGGGGAACCAATTGTGTTGATGATTGGTCTTAGAGGGGCTCCTTCCTTGTGGATCTTAGGGAGTCCATAAATTCTAGGGGTGAGTAGGCACCTTGGGGTTAATCATTTTTTCATCCACTCATCGAGGTTGGAGACTTTAATGGATTTCTTGACTTCTTTGATGACATTGGATATAGGATTGTTGTCTAGCTTCTTGTAACCACCATTCGTGGTGTGATGCTCCATCATTTTGGTGTTTTAGTCTATTTTGTTCATGACTACTGTAGACCCTCCTTTATCAGCTCTTAAAATTACAATGTTTTCATTGTTTCTGAGGTTCTTAATGGCTTCTTGCTCCTTTTTGTTGATGTTATTTTTAGGTGGTTTTTCATTCCTCGGGACCATGGCATAGTCTTGCCTAATGTAATCCTTATCTTCTTCATTGAGGTTTTTTATGTTATCTTCTATGTTGTAGAATATGTTTTTGACCGGGACGATTTTTGGAGCAATGGCGAACCCTAATCCTTTCTTTAGGATATCTATTTATTCCTTGTTAAGATCAAGGTTGGACAGGTTTACCACTTTCCTGTCATCATAGTTGTAGCTTTATTCCTGTTATCTGCGGCATTATTTCTGTTGCCTGCTGCATCCCTTTTTGCTGTGAGATTTCATAATTTTTGTGTGTGGTGTTCAATATATTTGCGTCTCCCTCCATCTTCCTTCAACACAGCGCTAGAATCCATCACTATCCAAAGGTCCATATGAATCTTTTGCACAAGTTGTAAGTGACGTTTCAGTGCATTTCTTGACAGAGCGTCCAATGCTACACGTGTTTTTCTTAATTCTCCTCAGACTAAGACATGACTGAGTCGTTCAAAGGCTTTGTAGTTCCATTTGCTTTGAATTTGGTGATTAATGAGGGAGAAAATTGGGGTTAGGTTATTGTCTCTGCATTTTTTAAGAAAATCGAGATCAACAGCTCGTCTAACAATTTTATTCCGTAGGTTTTCGAGTAAACGGAAATTATTCTAGGTTTCCCTTCTGTACAGGGAAGATATTGTTGTTTTTAAGTTTCTGTGGTGAGGAGTTTCGCATGTGTTGTTCGGATAATCCATAGTTGGTGTCATTTCGTCATCGATGTTTCGAATTCGAATCAGGATTCATCATCGGGACTAATCGTCGAATGAGAGCTAGCTGATCATCGTCAATTAATACTTTAAATGCAAGACAATTTTTAATTTAAAAGTTATTAACTAAGTCGACTATCCTAATTTCATAATTTAATTTAATTAATGAGACTTAAATTTAATTAATGAGACTTAAATATAGGGTTTCGAGAGTGATTATGAGGTTATTTATTAATTATTTTTAGGGTTTAGTCATGACAATTTACTAGATTGATTAAATATGAGTATTACTTGTTTATGATTAGGATAATAATTAGTGGGTGAAATCGCAAAGGTGGGTAACACTTTCGTGACAATCGGATTTCCAAAATTTTGAAAAACATTTTTTCAGTTGAACTAATATTGTTTTTCGACCGAAAGATATTTGTTTCGGTCGAACTAGTTTTCATCCAAAAAGTGGAACCTCAAATCGAACAGTGCAGTGATGACACCCTCGATTTGCGTGTAAAAATTAAGTCGGGTGGATTTTTTCCATCCGACAATCTTTGTTTGGTCGATCAATGTTTCGATCGAAAGATTGTTCGGATGAACAATCTTTCATCCGAACATTATTTCAGTCGAAAGATTGTTCGGCTGAAAGAATGTTTATATATCAACCGCACATTGACTTCGAATGGTTTTCAAACTTTTTTTGGTGTTCTAGTGCGACTGTGTGCATCTGTGAGCGTTTGTGAGGTCGTGAGCATAGAGGTTTGTGAGCGTTTGTGAGGTCTATGAGCACAGAGGTGTGAGATTTTGGGGCAGAGGTCGTGAACGCAGAGGTCTATGAGCATTTGGCGCAGAGGTCGTGAGCACAAAGGTGTGAGATTTTGGTGCAGAGGTCTTGTGAGCATTTGGGTGCAGTGGTCGTGTAAGAGCAAGGGCTGTTTTAGCGAGCTGTCGACAAGTTTCAAGTATATCTCTATGTTTTCGTTTTAGTTTTTAATTTTAGTTTTTTATTTGTATTTTAGTTTTAGATTTAGTTTTAGTTTTATATTTTAATTTTTAATTTTAATTTTAGCTTTAGTTTTATTTTAATTTTAATTTTAGTTTTATTTTTCATTTTCTGCCAAATTTAATTTAGTTTTTTTTTAAATTAAAATTTAATTAATTAGGAGTTTGAGCAGGGCAATGTCATGGTCACACCAACTGCCTGGCCACAAGGCTAGGTGCCCACAACATTGCCCTATTCAAATTAGATTTAGTTTTAGTTTTTTATTTTAATTTTACTTTTAGTTATATTTTAAACAGAGTTTTAGTTAAACAGTTGGGTGCCCACAACATTGCCTTGTTCAAATTAGATTTTGTTTTAGTTTTTTATTTTAATTTTACTTTTAGTTATATTTTAAATAGAGTTTTAGTTTTATTTTTAGTTTTCTGCCAAATTTAATTTATTTTTTTAAATTAAAATTTAATTAATTAGGCAGCCTTTCAGGGCAATGTCGTGGGCACGCCAACTACCTATCCATAGGGCAAGGCCCTCACTGCCAAGTCACAAGCCACTGGAATTTGACTTGGCCACAAGGGCCTATCCCTGTGGCCAAGCAGTTGAGTGTCCATGACATTGCCCTGTTCAAATTAGCCTGTCAACCAGAGGTCAATTGACAAAATGTCTTGCATGAAAAACCTACTTTAACAGAGGTTATCATGTTCTAGTCCTTTAAAAGACCATCCACCACATAAAATAGCATTTTGGTGTTAATAAAAGTTTAAAAGAATTGTAAGCATTATCGGCATGAGTTAAGTCACACTGATAAATCATGATCGTGCACTAACACGAATCTACATTGGCTGTCATTTGACATAACCCATGCAAAGGCATTCCCCGGGTCTAAACTATGCTCTGGAAAACAAACGAAGAAGCCATCAAATACCCATGCCACAGTAAAGGCCTCACCAACATCTAGCTAACTTCTGAAACAAAAATCAAGCTTCTATCAGTAGTTGATCTTGCTTCAACAGCTAAATGAATTATTTATGTTTTGGCCTTCTTCTTTCTTGGCTTATTAATAAATGAATATTCCATAAACATTGATCTGGAACAACAAACAAAGTAGCCATCACATACACATGTCACTGTAAAGGCCTCACCAATATCTAGCTAACTTCTGAAATAGAAATCAAGCATCTATCAGTGATTGAATTCCAACAAAATTCCTATAAAATTTAAAAAATAATTTCAACTAAAAAGAAAACACCATAAATTCTAACAAAATTCCTTTAAAATTTAAAAAATAATTTCAACTAAAAAATAATTTATCTTGTAAACTTTTTAACTTCGATAAACTTCCACACCCTTTTTAACATCCATTCAACAAATTTTATCACTTGCATAATTGCATCAATATGGCATCATAGTTCAAACAATGGACATTTCCAACTCTCACCAATGAAGCGATGGTGTCCTACTCAAACAAATTTTCAATAGCTTGTTGAAGTTGATATGATGATGTCCTATTCAAAGGAATTTTCAAAAGTGTGTGGAGACTGATGTTGATATGCTTGGAAAACCAATGTAGATATCATTGTATATATACAATATGAAAACATTGGGTTAGATGAAGACATTGGTGGTTTGTTTAGATGAAATACTGAAAATATTGACATTATTTTTACAAAAATTACGTTTAAGTTGATGTTTAAGGCATTTTTTTTATAAGTACTTTCATGTTTTTTTTATAAATTTTTATATTATTATATAAATATTAATAATATGTAACTTTGTAAAATTGATTGCATACATTGGCATTGGTCTTAACTATTATATACATTTTTTTTATATACTTTTTTAAAACAACGTGATTATACTTAAATTTATACCAGATTTTATTTATGTTGGTACATTTTAATTTTGTATACATGTTTAAACCAATGTGATTATTTATACAAGATTTTATTTATGTTGGCTTTTTTATTAATTTAATCACATCTTTAAAACAATGTGATTATACCTAAAATTATATAATAATTTTTTTATTTTTATTTTTGTTATAGATTGTCACATTATTAATATTTGTTAATAATATGTGACTTTGTAAAATGTATTACATACATTGGCATTTGTCTCAATTATCATATTCATTTTAATTTTATATACATTTTTAAAATAATGGGATTATACGTAAATTTATACATATTTTATTTTTGTTGGACTTTAAATAACATCACGCTTCATTAATATACTTTTAATCCTTATTAGGTCAAGTATTATAGATTTCAAGTGTTTTGACTTTTTTTTGAGTGCATTTAATTTTGTATATGTTTTTCATGATTTTTTTAAAAATAGTTATTTATTTTAATTGCAAATTGTGTTTTTAATTTTTTTAATTTACAGTTTTTTATTGGCTTAGAGAATAATTATGAGATTGAATATCCTGGTGGAAGACTTTTGAATTTTTTTGTGTGCATTTAATTTTGTATATGTTTTTCATGGTTTTTTTAAATAGTTATTTATTTTTATTGAAAACTATGTTTTTATTTTTTTTAATTTATAGTTTTTTATTGGCTTAGAGAATAATTATGAGATTTAATATCCTAGTGGAAGACTGTATGTTTGAAGTGTCTATCAAAGTCCAAAAAAAAAATTAAAAACTAAAGTTAAATAATTATCCTTACAATGCTTCCACTTATTTATGGGTCCGACGTCCCATATTAAATGCTTATTAATTGGTTTGACCTGAAAGTCAGATCACACTTGTTATGACCTTCTGTTTCTACATTTCATTGCTACCTCTCACCACTATCCCTGGATCCTCAAACATGTTATAACTTGTAACTTCCTCCTCTAAGTGCCATAACTTCCTCATAGTATTTGTTTCCAATAGCATGACCAATTTCTCATATAAGTGAATCCAACGCAGTATGGAACCAATAAAGTGAATAGTAACACAAGACTAAATATTTTAAGACAATATATATTTAGGATCATTTGAAGTGAGAGATGTATATTGCAACACTTTAACAACAACTACTATAGCATTGGGATCTAGAGATGGATTTGTTGGAAAAGAGTTTTTTTAGATGGAGCATTAGGATCTCATGCATTGATAGCTATATGTTGGTGATTATTTGAAGTTAGATCTTTCCATGGATGGAGCATTTGAAGTTTCAACTTTCACCAGCAATTTGGACTACTTCATTAACTGTGGTAGTTAGCATGAGTTGTGGATGCTTCTCAAGCATAAGTTTCTCCTAGTAGTGATTTTAGTATAGTTCATGATAAGTATAGTGTTTTATTTAAAAATATGCTCTTATGTTAGACAAAGACATTGTGTGCCCCCAAAAGTAGTAAATTTCCTCCTTCCTTACTATACCAGGATTTTCTCAGCTAGGAATGTTTCCAACTAGTATACATCCCAGATACTTCATATGAGTCATCGCTAAGGGAATCCTTAGATGAAGTGAAATTGGGATGGAATCACATATAATTAGTCATCAAATGATGGTAAAGGAGAGCACCTTACATGAATCCAAGGTCGCATAGGCCCTTGATTTATTCCCCTCAATTTTATTTACGTGATCTAGCTCTACTCTTGAGGGTGTGGGTTATCATAGTGGTGGGATTTGTGAGCAATGACAATTTGATTACTGATGTGACATCGATTTATTTTCCACTATGTATCCCACCCACAACCCAAGGCCTTTAAACCCTGGAAAGAAAAACAACATCAACCTGAACTATAGCTTGGGTTCAATAATATCTTTTTAGTCCATTAACTAGCATGAGTAATAGTTAACACTGAGATAATGGGGGAAATCCCCTATATCTATTCATCCATTCCCCCCATTTGGTTTTGGGGAATGCACACCCCTTGGATAAAAACCTATAGATTGACAACATAAATTGAAATCCAAAATATTTATCTTTACATTCTCATCTATGGATTCTTAATTTAACTAGTATGAACATCATATAATACAACTATGGGTGTAGTTCCTACCTGTATTACATAAATTTCAATGGTGCGTTGAAGCCCAGGCACCTTCAAAATATCATGTAGCTATAAGGCTTAGGATAGAGGTCATTTTGGAGAAGAAAAAATGGAAACTCAATATAATCCAGTGATCTCTAGCCTAAAATATTTTCTTGAATGATGGTTTCATTGCATCCTTGGGCTCGAGAAATACACATCACCCAAACAAAAAAAGAATAATATTTCTATTATGAAAATAGGAATCAAGCATCATCAGTAATTGATCTTGCTCCAACTGCTAAACGAATCATCTAGCTAAGCAAAAAAATGAATTAAGTGTCATGATTGGGGATTCCTTTTCATATTTGATTGCTTTCTACATTTATGGAATGTTCATTTACTAATAAGCCAAGAAAGAAGAAGGCCAAAACATCCCCTTCAGTGATATTTCAATCTTACACTGACATAACTTCCCTTTTCAAACTTTCAAGTTGTCATTTAACAAAACATAAGATCATATAGAGCACACATTTAAATTTTTAAATGTCCCATGTCACATACCATCTCAACACAAAACTCACCTATTATTGCATCCTTTCTCAATTGTAATCTTCAAACTTCTACCTCCATCTCTGAATCTCTAATATATAGTTACAATTGTTCCTCTTCTTTACATGCCACTTGAACAATCAATTCAAATTCTACATGTCATTTGATGCCCACTTCCTAATGACAATAAATTGGTTCAATAGTTATTGTAGATGCACCATACACATGTTGCTTTTGTTCTTGTAATCCCTTGTACATTTTGTCAATTCATTGAGGTTAATATATGCACCCTCAAAGAAACCATTAGGATCGATCTATTCCATGGTAATGTTGAGTGATATTCTACCAAGAATCCCAATCAAGTTAGTTCTCAATCATTAAACTACTCATAGACCATACTACATAAAGAATTGACCAATAAACATTCTTAGAACCTTTTAGGTTTTTGTTGACATGTTCTAGAAACATGCATCCATTGTTTCCATTATTTTTCCATCAATGTGATCTTCAAGTCAATTATGCATAGTTCATTAAATCTATTACTTCCATATTAGGTCAGTTCTCTCCTAGTGGAACTTCCCAACAAAACTTCGTACTTAGTCGCACTCTGACCCAATTGACTATTTGATATGGATTTTATGCGCAGAACAAAATGAATATAGATTATTAAAAGATGCTTAACATAGAATAACAGAGATACAGTAAAATTGGTTTTCTATTCAATAAGGAAATAAGTTGAAACTGTAAAATGTAGTGGAAAACAAGCTTGCTGGAATGGTGGCAGCTTATCTCTGAGAAGAGATGTGACGGCTTCACTCATTCACAAGAAGATGATTACAATGAGGCTCTGAAGGCCTTTTTACAATAAACAGGAATGTCAAAAACCATAGACATCCAAAAACCTAACCCTAGGAGATGAAGTGCCAAAAGTCATGTGGGCCTCGTTTGGGTAAGTTAGTCAATCAACTTCTTGGGGTCGTAACTTTTTCATACGATCTTCGTTTTAGGCGCATGATAGCTCGTTGGAAAGGTCTATCCAAGGACTATACAATTTTCTCTAATCTAGTAAAGGGCATTTTCGACTGTGGTGATCTATAAAAACGTTGTTTAGGGCCTCAAAACGGCCCCGCAAGTCAGGGACCTGAAAACTAGGAAAACAAAATTGCCAAACTAGAAAACAGCCAAAATGAACCAATTGGAATAGGTGGGAGGCCACCAAAATCCATATAGATCAATCCTCCACCCTTAGGAAGTAATGGTCTCCATTGCATTGATTTCCCCCATCAGATGAGAAAAGTTCTGCTGAATTTGGCCCGAGGTGAGCCACTTGCCTTGGTGCAAGAGCTGCCCTGCTTTGACAACTCAATAAAGTTTGATCCTTTATTGTCTGGTTCCCTTGATATATGTGTCCACAATATGATCACTAGATGCCTGTTGCATGCAGTCAAGGTCGATTTCTGTTGGTGTCAACTTCTCTATTATCTCTTAGGTGTCCAATATGGTGGGAAATATGGCCGAAGGAGAGCCATGTTGAAGACTGGGTGCAGGCCAAGGAAAGGGGGAATGTTGAGCGTAAAACAATTGTCACCCACAGCCTTGGTGATGGTGTATGGCCCATACCGGAGTGGGTGAAGCTTCCGATGGGTCCTTGTAAGTTGTTCTTTCTGCAAGTGCAACCAAACTTTGTCGCCCACCTAAAACTTATGTGGCACCCGACGTTGATCATGGCACTGCTTGTACTTGGCATTGGAATTCTGTAAAATATCTTGAACCTATTGGTGGATGTGATGGATCCTCTCAATGAACCTGGTGGCTTTGTCAGCTTCTGGTGGATCAGGGGATGAGTTGACCGAGGTGTTCACCCAGGGTAGTGCAACATCCATGGGGCCCAATGGTTGGAATCCCAACCCCACCTGAAAGGGGTTGTGGCCAGTTGAGATATGAAAAGCTCAGTTGTAGCTATGTTGGACATAGGGAAAACTCTCATCCCATGTGTGGGGGTTCTTGTAATTGTACATGTGTAGGATATGTATGATCATTCGATTGATGACCTCAGTTTGGCCATCTGTCTGAGGGTGGAAGGCAGTGGATTTGGTGAGCTTGGTATCCAATAGTGACTAGAGGCTCAACCAGAATGTGTTGAGTAACTCACTATATCGATCTGAGACAATGGTTTTTGGGATCCCAAAGTGTACCCAGAAACGTTCAAATAAGAGCTTGGCAGTGGCCTCTGCAATGATGTTCTTCTTCCAGGCGGCCAGAATTGCCATCTTGGAAAAGTGATCAACAACCAAAAAAACACAGTCATTGCCCCTCTTGCTGGACGGGAGGCCTGAAATGTAGTCCACGGATATGGATTCCCATGACTTTTCAGGAGTAGGAAGAGGGGTGTACAGGCCATGTTTCTTAGTGGTCTGGTTTGGTAATAGCGCAGGCAGTGCAGGACCTGATATACTTGTCGACATCTTGTCAAAGTTTCAGCCAATAGAAATGTTTTTGCATCACTGCCACTTTCATTTTGATGCCAAAGTGTCTTGCCACCCGACTGTAATGAGATTCTCAGATAAACTTCACATTCTTGCTTGATGGAACGCAGAGATGGCCCAGATGGCATAACAACGCATCCTGAAGATGGAAATCAGTGACCACTGAGTTTGCTCCCAACATTTGGTAGGTGGTGGAGAAGTCAGGGTCTATCTCATAGAGGTGAGGCCATCCAAAAGTCTCATGATCGCAAGAGTCTATCACCATGGTGAGTGTCATGACTGGAGGTCAGTTGAGGCAATCGGAAACTCGGTTGGTACTTCCTATTTTATACTTGATGTTGAGGTGGAATTGTTGTAAGTATGTGGACCACTTCTGATGGCGGTCATTCTGCAGTTTACCTTGGGTCTGAATGAATTGTAGTGGCTTATGATCAGTGTGGATGACTATCTCCTTCCCTAGAATGTAATGTCTCCACTAGCGGCATTCTTTCATAATGGATTACATTTCTTTGTTGTAAGTAGGTACTTAAAAACAACATCTGATAGTGTCTCACTATGATACGCCACAGGGTGGCCATGTTGAGTGATAATGGCACCCACAACATAGTTTGAAGCATCTGTCTCAATCTCAAAGGGATGTTACAGGTCTGGTAATGAAAGTATTAGGGATGAGAACAAGCGTTGCTTCAATTCATTGAAGGCTTGTTATTGGGACAGGACCCACACAAATTTTTCCTTACCCCCACCCTTGGTTACTTGGTTGAGGGCCCATGCGATATGAGAGAATCCCAACACGAACCTACGATAGAAATTGGCGAGGCCCAAGAAGCTCTGAAGCTCAGAGAGTGTGGTTGGGGCTGGCCAGTCACGGATGACCTCGATCTTGGCTGGATCCACATGCACACCATGCTAATCAATGATGTAGCATAAGTAGTGGACCCTATCCATGCCAAAGGAGCATTTTTCCAAGTTTGCATATAGTTTGTGTTACAGCAGGGTGTGCAAGTGTTCCACCCAAGTGTTGTTGTAGATGAGGATGTCATCCATATACACTACTACAAAAGTATTGGTGAAAGGTTGTAGGATATTGTCCATCATCCTCATAAAAGTTGTTGGAGCATTTGTCAAACCAAAGGGCATGCCCAACCATTCAAAAATACCTTCTTTTGACTTGAAGGCAGTCTTCCATACATCTGTATGTTCTATTGGGACCTGGTGGTATCCAAACTTCGGATCAATCTTACTGAATTATTTGGCCCTCAAGAGCTGATCAAGGAGGTTGTCGATTCGGGGAATTGGGTACTAGTTCTGGACTGTGATTTTAGGGCCCGGTAATCAATGCAGATTCATCAGGTCCCATCTTTCTTCTGCACTGGTACGATTGGGCTCCCACAAGGCAATGAGTTGGGATGGATGTAACCCTTGTGGAGAAGTTCTTGGATCTTCCTCTTGATCTCCTCATTTTCTAACAGAGAGCGACGGTAGACCAACCCATTGGGTAGTGGTGTGCCTGGGGTTAGATCGATGGGATGCTTGACCTGGCAGTGCAAAGGTACCCCGGTAAGAGAGGAGAAGACATCTGAGTATTCTTCCATGACCTTATCCACTTGATTCTGTTGTGTGGAGAGATTGGTCGTAGAGGCATTGGATGTGGCTGCAATCTTTCTCTTACTCTGAGAGAGAATCACGAAGAAGACAATTTTCTTGGTCTGAGAGATGACCTTCCTACATTGCTTGGCAGAGATCAAGGAAATAGCACTAGGAGGAATGGCCTCAGGTATCCTATACAATTTCTTGTTCAAAGTAATAATAACACTACGAGGCCTAGACTCATATACCACATGACATTTCCATAAATAAGGTTGGCCCAAAATAACATTACAAACTTCGAGAGGAGAAACAACACACAATACCTCATCTTTGAAGGGCTTGATGTCGTACAAAAGTCAGAATTGTTGGTTGATGTGGAGATATCTTCCTTAGTGGAGCCATCCAATGGTCTAGGGTTGCAGGTGCGGCATTGTCGGTAGGTCTAGCCTCTTGACGACCTCTACTAATATGCGGTTCTTTTGGCTACCGCTATTAATGATGAAGTGTAGTGGGGTGCCTTTTACCCACATCTGTGAATGGAAAAGGTGCTCGCCTTCTTCTAGCTCGTCTGGTTCATTAGGATGGAGCTTGGTGGTAGCAATGGTGGCACTGGGCTCCACGTTAATGATCTGTCTTCCCCTTTCTGGTTCTGACTCATAGTCATAACCCACATCTGATTCAGAAGCTTTCACTTCATCCACCATCGACTGCTTTGAGCGACAATTAGCAGTGTTATGCCAAGGGCTCTTATGGAAGTCACACCACTTCTTGGTATCCTTCTTTGTTTT
>SNQJ01S0115024.1:8689-19350 GCA_010110895.2 Picea sitchensis
TTTTTCTGTGTGCCATGTTGACATCAATGACAACATATACTCTACATAAAGACTATCTTCTGCCTTTAGAGTCTATTGTTGGTTCATCCACACATGAGAGAAAGCTAAGGAAGGTCTCAAGGAGAAATCCAAACAAGATCTTAAGGAGACTAAGACACTTCAAGAGGAGGATCTCTTCAATACATTTGTTCCAAGTGGTCATTTCATAATCAACTCAACAACTATCTTGAATATGTTAATGTCTTATTAACGATTGTAAATCTTTCAATTGTAGGTTAATAAATTTTGATATATTTTTAGGTCCTTCCCATGAATTTTTGTCATTTTGGACAGTGAGACCCCCTTTGAATGACCCAATTTTCCCAACCTATAGAGCTCAAAAAAAGATTTCCAATAAGTCCAAAGAGAGCCCAAAATAGATTTTTTATGCAAAATTTATGGGCTTTGTAAGTTGACATTCCAACTAGGCTCCTCAACGCCCACCTTTCATTATCCATCTCAATTCCTAGGGTTAGGGTTCTTGGATCTTATAACTTTTTCCTCTTAGAGATTTGGCATTATGATAAAATGTAGTTTTAGCCTCCTATTATAGGTTTTTTTTAGAACGAGTGCAACATACACATTTCTTTTTAGAGATAGAAACCACCATTCTAGCCATTTTAGGTGTGTAGTTTAAAGGGAAAGCAAAGAATTATGTAGATAACATGCCAACAATACGATTAATATAGAAACAACTATGATTTGAATGTTATTTCACTCAGTTTTATAAAATTGTATGGATTTTATTTATTTATTATTATTTTGAAAATTAAAATAAAATATAACTTTGTTTATATGTTTTTTATTCTATGTTACTTTGATATATTTAATTTATCAAGAATTCAGAAGGATCACATCTCTCTAGATGTAGATATAAATTTTCCCTTTAGTTTGATACTTTAAAGAGCTTTATGAATCAAAATTCAAAACAAATCTAACCAAATACAAATACAATATTAATTATATAAATAACAATAATGTAAAAGCCTTCACACTATTAAAAAAAAATGAGATATTTTACCTCACATCATACTCTATCACAATATTAAAAAATAGATATTTTACCTCACATCATACTCTACCTTAGCTTTTGATCATTACAGGTAGCCGTGACAGAGCATGAGGGTGGGAGCGCAACAATCAACACTCATAATATTAAAATAAATATAACCCATTTCTACATGTTGTGAAGATACACGTTAAAATTGCCACGTAGGAGTCGTGCAACGCACACTTTATAAACAATAATATCAAATCATAATTATGAATCCACTTGCTCTTCCACGTGGTTTCTTCTTGTGTAACTACGTTGACCGGATGGATCAAGGACAAATTGAAAGGGCAATTGGAGTGCTTTTCAATAATATAAATAAATAAATAAATATTTTATTTATTTATTTATTTATTCTTAAAGGGTTTGGACGCTCTTTAAAGTATCTGTCCTGACTTTGTGTAACTCCAATTAATCTTATTTTTATGTCATTCCATGTGTCATAAGACATTCTCCTACTTGGAAGTTTAGGAATTGTCAATTTCTAAGGACCCCATTGTTATCTCTACACATATAAAATGGAAAAAAAGGAGTGTCCAAGTCCCATAAATTGAAGGCAAAGTGTTGTCATAAGTGGACTTTATGAGTGTATCCATTCAAAAAATGCACATGTAGGAGTGTGCTGAGGAAGCAGAAAAGGCACATCAATCCAATCTTCTTTGATAAATACTTTTAGTCACATTAATCCAATCTTTTCTAATAAATACTTTTATGTGGATCTCTAAGTCTCTTGACCATCATTCAAAATGTCCAAACCATCACTCAAAATGTCCAAAGGAGCTAAGGTGTTGCCTTGATGTGTACATGCTTATGTAAGTGGGTGCACTTTCTTAGGAGTAGGGTGGCATAATATTCTAAACCATACTTTTTTATGTAAGTGGGTGCACTTTCTTAGGAGTAGGGTGGCATAATATTCTAAACCACGCTTTTTAAAAATATATTGAATGTTTCAGATTAGTGCATTTCTTCATATGACGTTGTCTTAACATATCATCAATAGAAAATAACAAAATATCTTTGATAATGGTCGCCTTTTTTATAAGTATTCTTTGTCTCTATATAAAATTTCAAGTTCGTTTAAGGTCAATATATTGTATTTGTTTAAAAAATAAAATAAATTTAAGTAATATGTTTATTAAATTATTTTTTTATAAATACAGTTATTATTCTAATTAAATTAAATAAAAATGAAAATACAAAATAATTTAAATGAAAGTTGTATAGATTTTTTTTTTTTTTAAATTAAGAAAATCATTTTTGAATTATAATAGATGCTTTATTTGGTATTATATGAGAAACTGTTAGTCAAATCATAAAAATAATTGGATAGATTTTACAATTCCAACGAGGGCTTCACTTTGTGCACAATTATCTAGTTTATGTAGTCATGAATTCCAAGCATTTAGTAAATATGGTCATGAATGTTGGAGTCGAGCATTGAGTTGATGTGGTCATGGATGCTCTTGAGTTTGGTGATAAGACAATAATTACTTTAGTCTTTATTGGACAAATACATGATGAGTTTACTAGTTTCTCTTTTAAATTTAATGTTTCCCACTTAGATTTTGAGGATTTTTTAATTTTCGCATAAAAGATTTGGAAATTGGTCCCCCTTCCCAAATGGGATAAAAGTTAGATTTTGTGATTGGGAAGTTGATTTCGCATAAAAGATTTGGAAATTGGTCTCCCCAAATGGGATAAAAGTTAGATTTTGTGATTGGGAAGTTGATTCATAGAATTGTAGCATTAAATTCAATGTTTCCCACTTAGATTTTGAGGATTTTTGAATTCTCACATAAAAGATTTGGAAATTGATCCCCCTCCCCAAAAGAAATAAAAGTTAGATTTTGTGATTGGGAAATTGGTTCATAGAATTGTAGCATTCATTTATGATTGGCAAAGAATTGTTACTCACAACCATGGCTATAAATTAAAGCAGTCCATACAACATCTTAATGAGGTTGTAACACTTCACAAAGATGACCTTTTTAATATATTTAATACATATGGTAGTCATCACAACAACTATCTAATTTTTCCATTGTCTTATAAACAACCCTTAATATGTTCTTTTAACCATCACTAAGAGGTATTATATATTAACTAAAAAGATAACTTTCAATGGAAATACATTAAAATTTTGGCTTCATAAAAAAAACCATAGTCCAAAAAAGAACATGGAATCAACATATAGTTGTATAATATAAGGATTTTTAAAAAGTTCCTAAAAGTATAACTTCTATACAATATGTTTGAAATCCTAGTTACTTCGTAAAATATGGAAACTTAGCAAAATGAGTGTTGGATAGTGGCTTCATCTAATACTTCCTTGATTGGATCCATCACCTACAAGTTCAAATATTCATTTTCTAGGAGTTGGTGCACTATATTGTCTTCCTAGAGTTTCCCATGGTTTGAATTCACTAATTAAACTTGGTTGAAAGTTCTAGATTGCTTTCCTTGTATCAAATTTACTACCATGCTTCTATGTGACACACATTCTTCTTCCACTCCATTAATTTGGCATTTTTGTTGCACTAATGTCCCTATTATGGTTTCAATCTGCGAGGCTACATTAGTATCCTTCTCTTGAATTTTCTTCGAAACTATGTGAAGCAAGCATTGATTTCCTTCACTTGTATCCTTGTGCCTCTTGAATACTCATCTGATCTCTTGGTGTTCGCAATAGTCCATTTGGGAAGAGTTGGACTTCAAACCACACATAATTGAGTATAGTAAACATTAAAAGAAATGTTGAATTGTGCAACACACAAGAAGTAAATAGAATGTGGTCAAAACAGTGGTGACAAGTATCAATAGAGAGACTAGAGATGGATAGAGAGAACTAGTCCACTTCCTTTCAAATGCAAACCTGTGAAAACAAATGCCACCCAAAAAACAATTCATCTCCCAAACTAATACTAGAGAGTTAGTGGATAACTAACTAGAGGTATAAATTAAACCATAATACAAATAGAGAATCAGAGTCCCCATAACAGTGAGGTATATCATAAAAAATGTTTCCAAAATCTCCACAGTAGGAATGGGGGCATACTCTTCAAAACTGTAAACAAGTACCAACTGTGAACCTTCTAAATATGCAAAAAAGGTGGGGAAATCATGTCCACTTACTTGAAAGTCCAGAAAGAAGAATGAGTCAGACCAATGTCCAAATTTACAAACAAAATGCCACTAACTAGAACCAAAAACCTAGATTCCTGAAACACTACACGAAGAAATCGAGCTATGATGCCATAGTCCCAAAATGTTTGTGCCAAATACCATGCTAAGGTTCATCAACATACAAAGATTGGAACATAAGCATGTGACAGGGAAGGAGAGGTCACTTCACATTAAATTCAATTCCAAATGATCTGACATCCTTACAACGAGCCATGTGTTTATTTAATTGAGGTCTATGCGGTTTAGTCTTCATGGTTTATGGTATAGGTTGATGATAAGCCTTGCCATTAATGACTATGTCTCCCTATTTTCCTAAGGTAGCTTTATTGGAGAAATGATCCACAATGGAATTATTTTCCTAAAGAACATGATAAAATTTCACAATGGGGATTGGGATTAGAGCTTGCCAAATCATTTCAAAGATAGATGGAAACCTAGAATCAATATGATTGGTTCCCAATATTGTATTCCTAATAACATTCTTTAAATCCCTCACAATTTCTAAACTCTATGTATGAAGAATGTTGACTAGTTTCAAGCCATGTAGGAGTGTGTATGTTTCATCCTAGTTGTTAATAGATATGCCCAAGCTCCAGGGAAAGGAATATAAATTTGTACCTCTGGGGTTTATGATTGTTACACACCAAATTGTCACATTACCTAGTGTTGCACTTTGTTAAGTGTCACAACTTTGACACCATGGAAGAACATTTTTCATAATCCCTAGTCATTGTGGAGAAGAAAACCCATCATGAGAAGGTTGAAATAATTTCTTTTACCTTCATATTTTGACCATGTTTGAATGTCAACGCTCCCCTGCCCATGTATAGGGAGCATTGAACTCTTGTCAACACTCCTTGCTCAGTTATAAGGGAGCATTCTCAAAGCCCCGTGCTCAATGTTGGGGGAGCGTTGAAGTGGTTAGAGGAGGTTCCAACTAGCCCACCTTATTATAAGGGTTAGTTCCAAGAGGATGAGGTTAGTTTGGGTCAAGGATTTAAGTCATATCTCATGGATCTATATTAGTCAAACTCAATATCCATGAGATAAGCCAAATACCAACTTATGGAGCTAAATCCTCAACCATTTCCCAAAATACTCCATGGTGGTTAAGCCTCCAACTCTTATATAATGAGGGCATTCTAAGGTGAAAGGGAGAGAGGGTAGTTCATAGCGTCATACCTATCGTCTGGTAATGCACGAAGGGGATGTAAAGGACAAGTTTGGAGGAACATTGGCACAACATCATATGGTTGTAAGGTTTTCCATGTTTTCCATTATTAATATGAAACTTGGCCTATTCCCTTAATTGTATCTTGTTCAGATCATTACATGAATGTTTGTCTTTGTTTATATTCTACATATATAGATTTACTATTATCTAACGATATATAGTAGTAGAAGAGAGTTGTATCATCTCTTATAGGAGGTGCTTCCACATCATGAGCTTGGAGATGAAGTCTAACAGTTGGAGCAGCAAGGACAACCTACAAGAAAGAGGTAAGCCATCTCTCTCTCTCTCTCATGCATGAAAACATAGAATAGGCTAAAAGGGGGGAAGTTAGTGTCCATTTGTTTTCCTTTTTTCTTCGATTGAAGGAAACATGATCCAAGGGGGATTTCACCCATCCGCAGGGGAATTCCCCATAATAGAAAAATTAAGACCATACTGGGGAAGAACTTTGATGTTTTCCTTGGTTTCTATCTCTCTTGAATTTTTTTTCTTGCTTGACATTTCTGGTTATTTTCTTGTTATTTGAACTCTTCCTTTTCCCTCATCTTCACTAGGAAGTGTACAAAGTCAGTAGCCTAAGCCTCTGTTTTGTCAGATTTTTGTCTCAGGTCTCCTCACCATATCCTCTTCTTTCTGCATGAGGATTTGATTGCTTAGGATCCAATGGTGATCATTGGATTAATCCTCTTTGAGTCTCTTTTTCTTTTCGATTTTGTTTGAATTGACATCACCATCCTTAGATTGTGTCTTTGGCATCTTTGGATTGAATGTCACTTGGTGTTGATCTGTAATGTTTTGAACTTTGTTTCAAAGTTCCAGAACCGATTTTTTTACTTTGCATTCAAATCTATTTTTCAAATTGAAAATTGCACTCGTGTTTTAGGATTTTGTTTGTTTATAACCTATTATAAAATTGTTTTCTTGTTTTGAGTGGCAAGTATTGAGAGATTTCTTTCATTTGAGTTATTTTGATACTTGTCGACCTAATTGATTTCATTTTTTGGTTTTCATTATTTTGTTGTGCGATCCTTTGCGTTTGCATTTAGTTCTTTTCATCTCATTTGAAAGAAAGAAAACAAAAGAAGTTGCATTAACATTTTTCATTGCATTGGAAAGCATTGGAAAACCAAAAAGTAATTAAATTCTAGTTTCTTTGACTCATATATCAAACACATTTTGCATTCAAAGAGTAGTTTATGTTTCTTGCATTGAATGTTACACTTGTTTATTTGCTTGAGACGTCTTTCTCCTTTCTGTAGATAGGCTTTATCGAAACCAAAGATTGCATTCCGTTCATTTTTTCTATTGAAGTCTTCTTGGAGTCAAAGTGATAACACCATATAGTCCACTTCCATTTACCATTTTGAGTAAAAACAACCATAAAAGGAACAAGGTACCTAATCTAAAATCAACTAGACTTTTTCTTTATTAGAAAACGATCACAAGTCTAGGTTGTAGGGTGGAGAGTAAATTCTCCAAGGCCATTGAAACAAAACTAGGAACACTAATGAGCGAAAATCCATTAGTAACATGAAGTGTTTGTTGGGAAAGATCCTCTAACACAAGATTCAAGTGGTAGGAGAAGTCGAGAATAGTGCTTGGACCGGTCCCAACACTCTCTCTCAGTGGGGTTATGCGATTCAAGGGGGGAATCTTAGTAGTGGAAAGTCCTCGAGGTGACACCATTATCTAAGGTTTTTTTGGTCTAATACATTTATCTTACGTTCCCTGCCCATTCACAGAATCCGTCTCCCACGATCGTTCCTCCCAACCACCAATCATGAAGTGATAGCCCTAGTTTCTTTTCATAGGTTACCTTCCCAAGTGACTGTAGTGGTGGTACTGTCAGTACCTGAGACATACTTACAACACACGATTTTGGATCCTTACGAGGGTACTTGGTTGCATCGGGTACTTGCACGTCTGGAAGTCCATTGTAGAGTAGTTGTGGGTAACTGTCTCTCGTTTCTTCGTCGACAAACTCATCTCCTGTCTCTAGAAGATCTTTACTTTTGTTCTCTTTGTTACAATAGAGTTGTTTTCTTTCTCTTATCTTATAGAAACTTTGGTATTGTGTTCTATTTGATTTAGTAGACCCTAGGTTGAGTTTGTGTCTATGGAAAAATTTATGGATCCTTCCAATCAAGGAACCCCTTTGCATGGGGATCCTCGTCCTTTTCCTTATTTTGGAAATATTGGTCCTCCTTACATTGCTACATTGAGTCTTCTCAGATTCACTGTAGGGTTATCGATGTGGTTGTTTTCCGCTCCGGTGATCCCAAATGCTCTTGGTGTTTAGAATGAAATCCCTCCACCTCAAGAACATCAAACTCATGTTAACCCTTTTCCTTCTTTACATGTTGGGTAGTCTTCCATTTCTTCGTCCAAATTGGTGAAAGCCATGATGTTAGTAACCAGGAGGCTAAGAAGGAGAAGAAAAGGAACAACAAGGAGAAGAAAAATAAGCAAAGGGGAAATCAACTAGCCATTGTTAATCATGATGGGAGTGTTGATAATGTTGAGAATCCTAAGAACATAGGTCACAAACCCAAGTTCCCTTGTAGGCTTTGTAAGGGTGATCACCTTCTTAACCATTGCCTTGGTATTCTGAAGGTTTTAGAAGTGTGATCTCAGGGTTCCCAACAACCTGTGTCACCAGCCTATGCAGGTCATGTTAGCGATGGTTTGTCGACCAGTGATAATAAGGTTAGGGGTAAAAAAGGTGAAGTCAAGTTTCCTTTTAATTTATGCAACAAAAATAATTGTACTTACCATTTCCCTCGTATAGAGGAGGCTTCAAAATTGTTGGAAGATAGTGTCGTTGCCCAGCAACAACCTTCAGTTTCTTCCCAAGAGTCCTCCCCTACCCAACCTTTGGTTGATGAAGTGGTCAATATGATTCGATCTTCGGTTGACCCCACTCTTCCCTTGGAGAGTGACTTGAATACCACTGATGTTTTCTTTGTCAGTTCATAGTGTTCTAGACAAGGGGACATCCCCTCTGTTTCAATGGAATCCCCTCCAAGTACTGAGGTCATTTCCTTTGATTGGAATAGTCTATAAGAACCTCATCTTCCTTTGAGTGTCCATTTCCATATAATTTTTCAAGTTTTTGATAAGTACATATATAACATTATCATAGATGAAGGGGCCTCTGTTAGTATTTTATCCTCAACTACTTGGCAAGATTTAGGTTCTCCTGAGCTTGTGCCAACCACTAAACATCTACTGGATTTTAATAGAATACCTATTGAACCTTTAGGGATACTTACTCAGCTGCCCATCACCTTAGGAGGGAAAATTGTCTGTATTGATGTCATGGTAGTCCAAGGCCCCTTGGATTTTAATTTTCTCCTTGGGAGGGACTATGTCTATGCTATGAAAGTTGTAGTGTCCACACTCTTTCAAGTGAAGCATTTTCCCCATGATGGGAGCCTAGTGACCATCGATCAAGTTTCATTTCTTAGTCTCGATCATTGTGTTGTTGTTGACCATCTCACTTCCCTTAATGATCCTTACAGTCAAGTGGTTTGCCCCCCATTACAGGTCAATTATGTGGCATTATCTCCCATGCCTTCAATTGCTAATGAGAAGGAGCTTCTTGTTGTATGCTCATCTTCTTTGGATTTAGTTATGGCAGTTGACATGGTAACTCCCTCGCTAAGGACATTGGAGCCCGATCTCACCCATGTTGATCAAAATGAGTCTCTTAACATGTATTCCTTCCAGAGCATTATTCTTTCATCTTATGAAGACCTCTTAGAAACCATGGTCAAGGTTAATCAACATAGTTCATTGTCTGTGTAAAGCTTGTTAAAAAATGAAATAGATACCCATGATCATAGTTCATTGTCTATGTCAAGCTCATTAAAAAATGAAATGAACCCCCATCCAATTAAGTCGTGTCTTCTACTAGATCTAGTACTTGAACCTTTATTTCCTCCACCTGTGTCAGTTGATCCTGTTTCTTCCCCCCTCTCTCGTGAACCTATTCCTATTAGTATCCAAGAGTCTAATCGGGTGTAGAAGAAGAGTCAACAGATGAAATGAAGCTTGGGGCGCATGTCTCTAGCCTCTGTACATCATGTTGTAGTTAAGCCTCTAACTTCTATCGATCATGCTAGGGGAAAAGTACCAACCTTTGGGCATCATGTTGGGAAGAAAACCCGCTAATGGGTATCAATTGATCATAGTTCATTTTTGGTTTTAATCTCGTTTAAAAATGAAACCAAAACCCTGAGCATAGTTTCATTCTCTATTTCAATCTCGTTAAAAAATGAAGCAAACTGCGAGCATACTTTGTCATTCTTCAAGCTCATTAAATCATAAAGAGTCGTTTTTCGAGTGGTAGTTTACCCCTTTTTTGGTCGAGTAAGACTAACTACAAAAAAGGAACACTCTAGTCAACCTTGACCATAAGAGTTCTCCCTTGTATTATTTTATAATTTTTCGAGATCGGGAGACTAAATTTACGAAAAGTAACAACCTTAGAGTATTCTTTAAGATCTTAGTAGACTCTCTAAATTTGAAAAGATCATTATTTTATCTTCTCTGGGATTGTAAACTTATATAGTGAAGGATCCATATGGGATTGAACCCCTCCTTCTTTAGGTTCATTAAACATGTGATGAGTGTTGATTAAGGTTGGTTGTCATTGATGTCAACCCTTGAAGAAAGCCCCGTAGCACAAAGGTTTAGGTAATGGACCCAATATTGTTTGATGTAAATATGACTCATTATTTTTTTGTCATGGTTGATAAGAAGTAAATATGGATGAACTCCAAAGTGGTCACCTTATGGTGGAATCCCTCATGGTGGAATCCCTCATGGGAAGACGCTTTGTGGAGTAAGATAGCCCATGCTTAATTGTGGAATAATGAGATGAAGTAAAGTGAATTTGTTAGGGAAAATATATTAGATGGGTAGTGCTTGTCATTTCATTTCCGATGGTATGTGGAACTTCACATAATTCCTCACGGTTAGAGAGTTATGGCCATGAGAAGTTGGAGAACCTAGGTTTGGGTAATGGACCCAAGTTTGTTTGATGGGTAATGGTATGAGTTATGATATATTTTCAGATAATACTATTCTATATGGATAGTACATGTCATTCCATTTCTGGTGGTATGTAGAACGTCCCACAAATCCTCACAA
>SNQJ01S0115025.1:0-28113 GCA_010110895.2 Picea sitchensis
AGGTTTCGTAACTTGAAGTGTCAAGACTCTTCGACACAGGATTGCCAAATTTCCGAAATGCGAAATGTGAAATGCATTTCGATTAACCTGTGGTCACGACCAATGGACATATGGGTTAGCACAAGTGGTTTGCCAAAGCGCTCAAGGGTTATTCCGTGCTGAAAAATTAAAACAGATGTATGTTCATCGAACGGTGCTGGCTAAATGTTTAAACTGATCATGCAGATATTGTTCGTCTTGATGCCTTGGCTAATAAGAATTATTGTAAGGAAGTTATTCAGTTATTGTAACTAATTCTTTGAAGCCTGAGGGTTCGATTGTACACGCTAATGAAACATGAAGATATATAAAGTGAATGTTGTAAGAAAAGAAAAAAAAAAAAGAGAGAGTATTATGGGAGATATATGGCTCTGTAAAATTTGAGGAAGAGAAAAGACAGAGGAGGAAAGACACATACACAGATTGATAAATCTAAGTGGTCTGGTCAAGAATGAATTGTGAAGAGAGGATTTGAGTGCTTAATCTTTGACAGAGAAGATAAAGAGTTGGTTTGCAGGTTCTTAATGATAGAGAATGATTTGAGGGTGGTAGGGAGGAGCAAGGGGAGACTGTAAAAGTCTCCTGTACAAGTTGGTGCTTGTACATTTGGGAGTTGTAGCTTCCATTCAGTAGGTGCTGACGAAACAGAGGTAGCAACCTCATCTGGGTTGTAGCTCAGATAAAATAAGAATGTAAAGAGGAGTTGGAGCTTGCCTTTCATTCATAAGAAGAAGAGGTTTTTCCCTTTTGGGTTTCCTCATTGAAAATCATTGTCACTATTTCATTTATGTGATTGTATATTTATTGGTTAAATGTATTACTACAAGTTAAATGTTAAAGGCATGATTTATTGATTAATAAGTAATCTTCTTATAAAATGAAAGAAATTTTATACAACTGATTCACCCCCCCTCTCAGTTGACTTATCCTATTCAACATGAACTGCGCCCTTCTTCCTTCCTTTTCCTTTCCTACTTCCTCGTGCCGCTTTTCCTTGTATTCAAGCATGCTTCTTTTATCTGTTTTTTGGTGTGCACTCCTTTCAGGCCTCATTAATTGTTCAGTATTTCCGCAAAATGGCCTATTCAAATAGGCCCCCAACATTCACTTGTGGCTCGTCCCGAGCCACTTAGGCAGTGTTTTCATCCTACACTGACTTCTCCAATGCATGGAATTTGCCTGCAATATCTTCAGCTTGAGCTTTTACCTGCGGGATCTTCTCTGCTAGAGACTCTATAGTCTACACAGTGATGTGCTCCTTCAACAAATCTTCAGTATCCAAACTTATGTTTTCAATCTACCCCTTGGTTGCATCAATCTCTGTCAACATCTATTCCGCGCCTTCCTGCAGTGGTTCCAACTGCACCTGCCTTGACTATTTTTCTGCCTGTATACGCTTCAGTTATGCCTATAATTTATTCAATTCCTGCACTCTCTTTAGCCTATCTGATATGTTCATCAATTTCATCCTCTGGTTGAGTTCCTACACGACAGTATTTACTCCTTCTTCGTTTTTGTCTAATTCTTGTAGCTTCTCATCCTCATGTAGGCTTGTCCATAATTTTACACTCTTATTGTACAACTATGTAATTTCCTAAATTCTCTATGAAATATTCTCTGCATGACCTGTCACCTCCTACTCCTTTTTTGTTCTAATCTCTTATGGAGTTCTTAGTTGTAGGAGTTCCATCAAGTATGTGATGTGGCTTCTATAATTCTCCATTGTTTGCACTATCTTTTGAATATTCTCCTCCGTTGGTATATTTCCTTCCTCTACACTTTCAGGAATCATTTTGAATAATTCTTCTACATGTTTCTCTATCAGGTCCATGTGCTTCTTTGATTCAACGCTCTCAACCTGCACCTGGTTGATTTTTATCTTCAGTGTGTCACTTGCTTGCTTAACTAGTTGTAAATTTGTCGCATCTGCTTGGGCCCTTGATTGAATCTCCTGTGCGACATTGACTTGAAGTTTATACAATGATTTTGTTGGGACCTTGGGCAATGCCAAGTCCAGGTGATCAATGTCTTTCAAGGCCTTATACGTTGTCTCCTTATCAAATTTAAACATATTCTGAGTGATACAAAAGTTTTCATGCTCAAACGCTATGATTTGGACAATCTCTTGTGTTGGAACCGTATTTTCCTGAGTAGTCTATTGTTGTTGCGCTTGTTATTTCTGATGCACCGTAGTAAGCTGTAGTTTTTCCACCGTGTCCTTAAATTATGTCAAATTCCTCATTATATCTTCCCTTTGCTTCTCATAATCATCCCATGAATCTGTTGTGTGGTCCTATAGTGTTTATGCTACAAGCTCTGCATCATCCTTTGTGATTGTAAATTCAGGGACACCCTTGTGCGCCTTCTTCTTCTTGCGTTTTCCTATTGACTGCAATACTTTCCTCTTCATTGGAAGTGTCTTTGTCTGCAATGTTGTACCTGGGATTTCCATGTTTGGAAGATCTCCTCCTCCTAGTTCCTCCTGCATTGGAACATTAGTATCCTTCTGTTCTCCTCCATTTCCTACTACTGCGCGGTCCTTCTCTTACGTTGAAGGCTTCGGAATAGGGTTCTTCTACCTTGGCTTTTTATGCTCCCCTCTATTTCCTTCTTGCACTCTGTTTCTTTTCTTGTATTGTCTTCCAAACTAGTTGTCTTCTTTGATGTGCTAGCCTCTACTTGTTGCTTACCTTTTGATCCCTTCTTGGAAACTACTGGTACCTTCCATTCTTCAGGATAGTATTTCATGGCCCACTGCACTTCTTCTATTGTCACATAGTACTTTAATTGTAGCCACTCCTTCTTAGGATACCTTTTTCCTTGGATCGACATACTGTGTTTGGAAGCCTTAACATTTTATATGCTTTGATGCGCCTCCACCACTTCTGGTGGTATCCTCCTTGTATTGGATATATTTTCCTGCATATCGTCATAATACATGGAAAATATACTGAAATTTTCCTTCCTTTTTTTTGCGTCTAAGGTGTGCCATAATGTTGTGTACTTAGTTGTGTGACACTTCTTAGTCCTTGGGTAAGATTAGTTGTATTTGGGTTCTCCCCACCCCACCAAATCTATCAAGATAATAAACCATGCATAATGGAACTATGTTCCAATATCTTGTGCATTCTGGTAGTCATCTGGAAATAAATTCAGTAGATATGGGGTCCAAATGAGTAGAGTCCCCTTCGGGCACTGCGTGACTACTGCTATAACTCCTGCAGGTGCTTCTTCCTTGCGACATTTCCTTAAAAGTCTACAATTCATAAACCTTTTTTCCAACCTCATCACAAGTTCACTGATTCTGTTAATTATGATTCTCTAGGACACTCTCTCATTACCATATGTATTCTTCATCTCCTTTGCCAAGGATTTTTCCTTTGTCTTGTCATCCAAATATTGTTCTGGTGTTTCTCCATATGTTGGAAAACCTGTAATTTCTGCAATTAAATGTACATATATTGATATTGATCTTTCCATCCATATAATACCCCTATGAACCAATGTTAGTAGCTATTTGACATAGGCATTCACATCTTTGCCTCTCCCAAAGTGGGGAATTTCCAATAGGTTCATAATACCTGTGTTACACATTCCTGCAATCCACTACTTTGGCTCTAAAATTGTAACCCATGATGGACTTGTTCCTTTTCTCTTGATATAGACTTGTAGAGAAAACTTAGGGAAGTTTTCCCTATCTGTTACATCATGATCCGAATACTTCAGTTTTTCAACACACTCTAATATGCTAGGAAGGATTGTGACTCCTTTGGGTATGGGCAGTGCCAGTGTTACTTGTTTATGTTTGTGTGGTGATCTTTATACTATTTGTTTTCCATTTTTATTTCTTGTCGTTGTCAATGGCCCTACTTCCTTGTGTGCATCATCATCTTCTTCTACATCGGAATTTTGTTTTTCAGTCACATCCTCCACCTACACCTGTTCTTCTGGCTAATAAGCGGGCTCTGTTATAGGTTTTTTCACTGCTTCATCCTATCCTCTAGGATCATTTGAATCTGTTAGCTCATCGTCCTCCTTAGTCATCTATTTTGGTGCTCCTAGGCCAAGATTTTATGTAGGGTTTTTTTATACGGTAGGGTTCTATAATTCTACCCTTGGGTCGACCTCCATTTCCTTCGTTATCAAAATTTGTTGTTCTTCTTCCTCCATAATTGTTGGGCTAACTGGATCGATCATTAGGGAAGGAATGGAATCCACGTCTACCTCTCCTTCAGGTTGATTATGGTTTGTTACTTTGACTATTGTTTACTGTTCAAACTTTGCAACACTCCACATCTACCTTTCCATTTGATTGGGAGCTCCAACCTTGGATGGTGCCATACTACTGAATCTCAAAACAGATGCTCTGAATATTCACTGAACCACCTCGAAATCACCTACTCACCCGATTGTTTCTCTCCTTATCTCTTGTTTGAACAATGCCACAATGACTCTTGTCTCACAAGTTTTCTACTTTTATAAGTTCTGTCATAAATGCTCTGTCGTATCCCACTTTTTTGATCATTGGTTTTCCTCTTTCCAGCTACTTTATGTCCCGTCACGCTGCATTTTCTATCTTGTCACCTTTTTCTGGCGCGTAGGGTATTCTTATTCTATCACACCACTTAATTTATATTGTGCGTTGTATCATCTAACTACCTGTCTACCATCTACTACATATTTTTGTTTTCTTCTTCTTTTTTCTCCTTTAACTCCTACTATATACATTATGTACAACTCTACTTCTCTGCACTACAACTACCGAGGGTTACTAGGTCGACTGCCCCTAATCCTTGAATATCCTTTCCTTCTAAGTCCTGCAACTGCACAATACCTCCATCTGTGACAAACTTTATCTCATATGTCCTTAGCCAATGCATCCTGAATTTTCCTGGGTGCTGTAAATATTTACTGTCATAGAGGAGAACCATATCTCCTTCCTTGAAGTTCTTATTCTTAATGTGCCTATCATTCCAATATTTTTCCTTTGATTTCTATACTTCCTGATGGAAACTAGCTATAATCTTGTCTTCCTCTACTTCCATGAGTTGAGCCAATCTTTCCTGTGTTGTGCCTCTTTCTATCATGTTTGTAATGGTTGCAATCCATAGAATATGTATCAAATACTCCAAAGGAGCTACTGCTTCTTGCTCATACACCAATTTGAAAGGTGTCTTCCCTGTAAGTTTCTTACATGTGGTTCTATAGGCCCATAACACTTCTCATATCTCCAAATCCCAATCATCCTTGTTTACATTGAAAATATCGGTTAAGGCATTCTCTAATATATTGTTAAATGATTCCACTATTCCATTATCTTGAGGATGGTATGGATTTATATTATGATTGTGTATCTAAAATTATTCAATCATTTCTTGGATGGTACTATTGATAAAATGAGTTCGTTGAGCACTCATCAGAATTATAGGGCATCAAAATATTGTGATTACTTATTAAAATAGGAAGTGCACTGCAGTATTTGCATTGCAATCTTTTTCTATTGCTACTTCATCCCATCTGGTTAAGTATTATGTCGCTGTAATTATATGCCTTACTCCTGATCTTCTAGCTGATGGATTGATTGGTCCTACAAATTCTACTACCCATTTTTCAAACACTTTAAGAGTTACATGAGGTCTCAGTGGCATATCATCCCTCATGGATGGCTTTCCTACCTTCTAACAGACATCACAATTATGGAAACACTCCTTTGCATATTTAGAAACTATTGGCCACCAAAGTCCTACGCGCTATAACTTTTGCACAATAGTTTTACCTGCATAATGTCCTCCAACTATCCCTTCATGTGATTCTGCTAAAATGATAAGACGTTCATGTTCCATGAAACATCTCCTTAGAATATTGTTTGCACCTAGTTTATACAAGTTTCCTGCAATAAGTTGGTAGTCTGCAGCTTTGACCACCAAGTTCTTCTTCTACATAGTATTATATTCCTTTGGGGAAAATCTTGTACTCAAAAATTCAATAATGTGAGCAAAATATTCATCAGTAATATGTACTGAAAAGAGTTTCGCATCAGGTAAATCGTCCTCCAAGATGTATGGTTCCTCTCCATTAATTATACTGGATAGATGGTTTGGCCTTTCATTCAATATTCCATGTTTTAAAACTAATTCTAAATCAAACTCCTGAAATAACAACAACCAGCTACATATTCTTGCCCCCAACACTAGCTTGTTGACCAAATATCTAAGAGTAGAGTGATATGTAAACATCTTAAAATGTTGTCCTAAAAAATAACGTATGAATTTCTATAATGCATACACCATATACAAACCTTCTCTTTCTGTTGTGTTGTAATTATGTTATGAATCTGAGAGCTTCTTGCTTGCAAATGTTATTGGGTGATCTATATCACCTTGTCCTCACCGTGTTAGTACAACTCCAAGTTCTATTAAAGAGGCATCCACATGAACATGGAATTCTTTTGATCAATCTGGAAACACTAAAATTGGCGTTGTCACCATTTTCTCCTTAAATATCTCCAAACTTTGTTGGCACTCCTCATGCCATTGAAACTTGATATCCTTATTTAACAATTTCTCCATGGGCACAGTAATCTATGCATATCCCCTTATGAACTTTCTATAGTAGCTTGTATGACCAAGTGTAGCTTTTAATCAACGCATTGACTTAGGTCGTGGTAAATTATCAATGACAACAATATTTACATTATCAAACAAGAGACCTTGTTTACACACCACATGCCCTAGAAAAATTCCAAATGGTGTGTTGAATACACATTTCTTAATATTCAATGAAATTTGACATTGTCTACACATGTCTAGCATCAATCTTAAAACTTCAACATGATCTGTCAATAAGCTAAATATTATCCAATCATCCAAATAAACTTCCAAAAATTTATGTATTAAATCTTTAAGTGCAACTAAAACTTCTCTTGAAAAAATAACATGGGCATTCTTCAATTCAAAAGGAATCATTGTGTACTAACATGATCCTCAGTCTGTGAACAATGTAGTCTTATGACAATGCTCTGGTGCTATCCTAATCTGGTGATACCTTGAAAATCCATCAGTAAATGAGTATGCTTCATGTCGTCCTACATTCCCAAACACTTCATCTATAAATGGAGTAGGGAAGGGATCATGCAGACATGAATCATTCAAATTCCTCAAGTCTATACAGATCCTTATTCCCCCTTGATTCTTCTCCTGAACTACCATAGCGATAATCCACTTAGATTGTTCAACAGATTCTATTATACCAGCCTCTAACATTTTATCAATTTATACCTTAACTTTTTGTTTATATATTGGATTCAACCTATAAGGTCTCTATTTGATTGGTCTAGCATTTGGTCTTTGGGGAATATTCATTTCTCCAAGTTCACATGCTACCCCTTTCATATCTGAAAATGTTGTTGGAAATAGATCACTATACTCGTGCAATAACTTTGTTATTCTTTCCACTATATGGTTATCCCAATAGTCCCCAATGATTGCAATCTTTGGATTCTCTTCTATTCCAATATTGACTTTCTTTATCTTTAGTGGTGCAAAAAATTATTTTAACTGTAACTATGGACCTTCTACTTCTGTTTCCCCTTCAAATTTTGTTTTCTTAATATCATGCAGGTATTATTTTGCTTGGTCATCCTCTGCGACATGATAACAATGTAACAACCGTCTGAGTGTCTATCGATTCTAATTCGGATAGGCTGTTATGATTTCAACTTTAGGTTCTTCAAAGATACTCCCTTTTACCAACTTCAATTTTGTATCCATCATTGGATTCTCATGTTCAAATGAAAATGTAATGACAAAATTCTGTTGCAAATCTTCCCAATTTGCAATTCCTCTGTGCAATTCCAATTTTGTATACCAATTCCGTTGAATGCCTTCTAATGTATGGATGAAGTGATGTAGACATTCCTCTGATGGTATCAGTATCCACTGAATTATACATATTTCTAAATGTTCTATGGGTTTTTCTATTCCATCATACTTCTCTAGATATTTATTCTCTTGATCTGCGCAAAATCTGATGCACAGTAACCTCTTGCATTGATACCAGTTATTGATCTTCTCTTTGTGCGTGCCCTGTAATATATAAAACTAGTAACCTTTGATTTTTCAGAACATCTAACTCAAAATTTCTTAAAAATTATTCCAAATCATTTTGACCATAAAAAGTTGGAGGTTCTCTTACCTCTAAGTCAATCCATATTAGTGCATGCATCATTCTTGCACATATTCTGGTAGATAACTCATGTAATCATTGTTTCCAATTCTCTAGTCATGTATCTAAATCTGAAGCACAAGAACTAATACTTCTCTAGCTAAGCATTCCATTTGTTGTTGGGTTAATGTAATCGTCCTCACATGCAGTGGTTCTATATAATTGATTTATCTCTTCTGTGATGAAGTTTTCTCTCGCAGGTTCAACATATATTGCACCTTCTGAAGGATATAATGGTGCAATGAATCTATATTCTCTTGATTCAAAAATCATTTTCCTAGTCTTCAAGTTGATGATAGCTTGATTTTCAAATGCCCAATCCAGTCCCAACAATGTTGGATAAGGTGTAATATTGTCCACTATATCAATCACCTCAAAATTTTCCATAGTGCACACACCATATAAATCCACTAGTATGCCATTCAATCTACCATTTTTTACCACTCTATATTGATTTGCATGTTTCAGCTGAATAAGTGAATATCCTAGTGTAGGTTCCCCCATGGATTCCCATGTTTTCTTAGGAATAACATTTACCTCAGACCCCAAATCTAGTAGTGTTGTTTTCTTATGGACCTGATTGACTATATTTTGTTCTAGTTTCATCTCTTCTCAAGAATTTCACTTTTATAATAAACTTTGTAACAAGTGTAGAGATGTTTTATCATTCAACAACTTCAAGCAAGACCCCAAAAAATTTATAAGATTACTTACTTGCTATGAATTCTGATTTATGTTTTTCTGATCAAATAAGAGAGGGATTTCATATAATAGTACATCATATCTTGGATTTGTACCTGAAGTTGAAGCAATATTCTCCTACAACATCTCTTGTCTAGCCTTCTTGAATGTCTCATTTTTCTTGCGTGCATCAAAATGTTGTTCATGTGTTGCATTCTTTCTGACCCACTGATGCTAGTTATGGTTCTAATTTGCTACATCTTCTCATGTTTTGGTTCCTCCTCGAGTAAATATATTGATATTCTTCCCATCATCTCTATTGTCTGTAGCAATCCATTGAACATTCTGATTGTTTAGGTTCTTTTTTTCCTGTATCCATGTCATAAGTGTCAGACAGTATTTTGTATCATGATCTATTGTGTGACAGTACATGCATGTTGCTGGTGGTTATGGAAAATCCCTTCCATAATGTCTAGGTTTCTGACAATTGTGATAGGTTACTATTCCTCTACCTCATCCAAATCCTCTTCCTCCATGACCTCTTCCACTAAATCCTCCTCTGTTACCTTGATTGTCTATGCACAGTGTATTATATTGTGGTACATGATTATATTGTTGTGCATTATTATACTGTAGTGGTGTTGTAAACTGATGCACATTATTATACTGCTATGCAAGTGGCCTTGTCATAGGTTCAAGCTACATCCTATAAGCATATGAGGTCCTTTCCTTCATCATTTATAAATTTCGACAATCCTTGTCCTCATGCCCTACAAATTTGCAGAAATTGCAAAATGTACTCTTGGGAACTGCTTGGTACTTTTGCATCATTGGAAAATGGCATGGATCATGCCCATGTGTTTGACATGTTTCACCCCATGGTCGTCTTGTGGGTAAAGGGTTTTTCATTCCTACTCCCAAGTACTGTGCAAATGTTGGGCACTCACTCTTATGATGTTTTTTTATCATGCATAATGTACACCAGACAACTTCCCTCTGTTCCTTTCCTTTATTCTGTTTCAACTGAAATGTCATTTCTTAAGATCTTCTCTAAGCTATTCCACAACTAGATCTGTATGTTTATACTGGTTCTCTTCCAATTGCAAGGTTTCTTGTAGAGTGTCATCTTGAGTCTGGAACTTATGTTCCCTCAATGGATACTTAAGATGTGGCAGTAATGAATTAACCAATATGTCCCTATGATGCATATCTGTGATAGGGTACTTCAACTAACCTTTCAATCGCTTGAACTTTTCTGATCAATCTCCCAAACTGACTCTCCTGGCTTCTGTTTGATTCCTATCATCTCATTCATGAAATGATCTTATGAACTTGGTCGTTGGAATTCATTTATTAGTGCCTTCTTCACATCTGCGAAATTTGTAGGTGCTCCTTGTGGACTGTTTAATGTGAGGCCCATATACCAATCCACTGCACGGTCTCTAAATGTAATTGCAAGCTATGCAAATTTTGTATCTTCATATGTGATTTGTTTAGCTGCTAAAATATTTTCACAAATAAACAAATGCTTCTCTAGGTCCTTTGACCCTTCTCCATGAAACTATGGTAACTAAACAATCATATCTCCTCCTGTCATTGTAAATTTTGTTGTACTACCACCTCCTCATGGCATATATAGTTGACTACTACTAACTGAATTTTTACTTCCACTTGAATTTACACTGGTCCCTCAACCTACTAAAATCCTTTTGCTACTAATTGTTGGTTGTGTATATGGTTCTTTCTTATCTAATGTCTTAGTCGCACATGGGATTGTGGGTTCCATACTAATTATGATATGGAATGGAGATCCTTCTTTTGTGCCAAACCCTTGACCTCTGGTTTTTCTCTCATATGTGGCATGAAGGATTTTCTCAATTTCCCCCATATCATAGAGATCCTTTACCACTTCCTCATCACCATCCAAGTCATCCCTCTCTGCTACTACTCTCTTCTTACTATTAATCCTATACTAGTAGGGTCTTTTGTTGTGCGTCGTTCCCACTCTGTCCATTATCTCCCTGATCTAATATTCATCCATTATAATTGGGTCCTTTTATTCCTTCTTCTAGCCTGTCTCCATAGCCCTCTCCATATCTCAGATCATCCTTAGTTCTTCCTCCAGTCTCGCCATGGACATAGAGTTATTTAGCTATCTGACTCCATTGTCATCACACCTTTATGATGCAACAAAATATTGATCAATGTATAAAGTGATATAATACACCTTCCACTTGGTCCCTTCAAAAAATATTGATCTGCAGTAGTATATGACTTCGCAACATTGACCACAAACTCAGTGATAAATCCTGCAATGATGCTATCTAGCCAAAAATTGACTACGCGCGTGAACTTATTATTGACTCTTTCTAGACACGCAATATTCTCAGTAGTCCACTCTACTGGTCTTATCCGATTAGTCGGGTAATTATCCTTCAATCTAAATATCCACACTTGCAACAACTCTAGAAAATAACATAAAAATGCCTCATGAAGATCAGTAAATACATACCTTTCCAAATATTGATGCAATGTATACTTGGAACTTCTATTATCTTTCTGTGAAAACTTGAGCTCTTTTGTTTCCAACCATATTTCAATATTTTTCTTAGTAGGGTTCCATGGCATGAACATTCCCTTCTACCACTCCATTCTCTTCACTATCCTTCTCAACAAGTCCCTTCCAAATTGTTCTTCTAGGTTCCAACCAACAACGAAACCATTTGTTGGAATGTATGGGCTGACTTGGGTTCTAATTTAGGTTTCCAAAAAAACTCTGCAAACCATTGGCCCTTCTAGAGACCAGAAGGAAACACTACACACAAAGTGCACAATGAAGTCTCACCCAAGATGGCTTATAGGTGACTACATGACCCAAATATCTGCAATTGTGAAAGGGATGTTGCTCATGGGGATGTTAGATATTATTTCTATCTCAGATATATCATATCTACCATTCTACAACTATTTTCATTCATTAATATTCATTCTACAATAAATATCATGATTCATTCTAGTGTGCGTTGTATTTTACTACTACCAGATTCATTCATTCAATATAAAAAAAGTAACTGCAAGAAATAAAACAACATTCCACACAGAGACACATAGTTTTACCATGGTTCACCCCCTCGGGCTACTTCCACAAATATCTATCATTATTCTCTTCTTTATTAGTCTTCATCAAGTTTCTATGTTGCACACATTACATAATAAGTTTGGTGAGGCTGACAAGGTCGCACTAAGATCCACAACTTGCAACCTTACCCTCAGTTACAATCCATAACTTTGTTTCCAAAAATGATTCTAATCTCATCAAAACATTCCTCACTAATCTCCTCAGATCAACCTCTAGCAAGAACCAATACCTCTCTAATACTTGATACCCCAAAAAACTATTGGATCTCCTTAGATATCATAATCCATATTTATACTACAAAAGTGGGTTAAAAGTCGACACATCAATGATCCAAAACCCTAACCCTAAGTGGATTACATTTTTCCACATTATAACTTCATACGCACGACTAATCCATGTCCTTCTTCCTTCCTTTTTCTTTCCTTCTTCCTCATGCCGCTTTTCCTTGTATTCTGGCACACTGCTTTTCCCTGTTTTTTGGTGTGCACTCCTTTCCTGCCTCATTAATTGTTTCACATTTCCCCAAAATGGCTTGTGCCAACACTCTGTGTCGAATTATGCTATGGAATGGTTATTCATATTTGTAATAGGTTAATTCATGTTTGTATGATGTTAATTCCTACACTTAGTATGGATGAATGCTTATCTTTATTGATAATGTTGAAAGATTCATGCACAATAATGTTAATTGTAGGTTTAACTACTAACTAGTAAGAATATAGAATGATATGCATAAATAATTAAGTAACAAGGTTGGGTTAACTAGGATCTAATGCGCGAACATATCTTGTAGGTATGACAAAGTGGCTACCTTATTTCCCTCACCGCTATAAAATCTTGGTTCTTGCAGTCCCCATAAAGATACCTCAGGTGAGACTTCACTTGCTTGTAGGTGATGCCGAAAGGGCCAATATCTATAGGGTTTTGTTGGAATAATTACCTTGAACCCAGGGTATTGAACCTTCCTATGCTCACGTGCCAACAAATGGTTCCATTGCCGAGACCCAGAATCTGAAAGTGAGGGAATGTTTTGGAGACCGATGAGGAAATAAATAACCGAATGGATAGAAAAAAAAAGAACAAGAATTTGTGCAGAAGGAGAATAAAAATCCCCGCTTAAAGAATAAGCAATGGCTGCAAAGGTATGTGTATACAGACTTGCATGAGGTATTTTTGGGTGAATTTCCTAAAATTTTAGCAGAATGGTTGGAAATATTTGTGCAAAAGACTAGTAGACATAGACCAGTTGTGCCAAAGAACTGGACTACTGAACTAGTGAGACAAGTGGAAGCAGTAGATAATAGGACATCTCGTGGAATGGACTTTTGGCTGGACAATATCTTGGGAGGATACATAAAAAAAATTCCATAGACTGTACTCATGCTTACAGTATTGCAGAAAGAGACTTCTTTAAAGGTTTGTGAGGAAGATTCATAAGGTCCTAGCTACATTGATAAAAATGTTGCTATGTGACAAAGAAGTGATAACAATGGAGTCAGATAGCTAAATAACTTTACACACACAGTGATTATGATTTGGTGACCAAGAGTTGATCCGAGGGTAGGAAAATGGACAGAGGAAAGGGAGACTGAGAATGCAAGAGAAAGAAGAAGGGAAATCAGAAGGAGAAGATGATTTTGGAGTTCTGCACAATGGGAGAAGGTATAATAAGTTGAGAACTATGCTTGAGGAGAGAGAGCAGTGAAATGAGTACCTGAAAAATTGCGCAGACATTCATATCAAAGAAGCACAATAGATAGAGGGAGAAGAGGAAGATATGCAGTCCAATTCAATCATAGAAGAAATAGTAAGTCCTGTCCGAGTTGAGTCCTAGTTTGAAACAACAACCTCTTGCATGTCACCTGAATATAAGACAATGTTTGAAGATATTTCCAAAGAACTTGTAATCAATAAAGGAATTTAGAGAAAAAGTATTCAGAGTAGTGGTAGTGGTACATGTAGTCAGACTCAACCATCATCACTAGGAAGGGGTCCTACACCCAGTAACATGGCAGGGTTATATAATACACTGAGGTTATCAAACTTCAAAGGAATTGGATCTGAGGATCCAGAATAACATATGTTTGTATGTTAAACCATTTGGGATGCAAAGAATGCCCATGATGATGGTGCAAAGATCATGCAGCTGGAAACCACTTTTTGAGGATGCATGCTAGTCTGCTACATGAAGCTCCAAAGTACTACACCACTGGGTCAAACAAGGACATTATCACATATTACACAAATACTACTGAAAGAATTTAAGCAACCAAATTTTGGTTTGCAATACGTCACTGAGCTCAAGGAGATCAAGAAAGTACATAATGAATAAGTATGGGAGTTCGATCATAGGTTGAAAAATGTGATGGGGTGGTTAACATTTCAAATACTCAATGAACAACATAGAGAGTGGTTCAATATAGGCTTGTTACCTCAAATATGAATTCCTTTAATACAACAAAAGGTTACATCGTAGTATAAGGCATTAGAAATTGATATGAAATTGGAAGCATCTCCGGTCAGAGACAATAGCGGAATGGTGCAAATATATAACCAACTAGCTACATTAAGTTATTAAAAATTTAGTTGGAAGAAATACAAAGTGAAAAGAGAAATGGGAACATGTATGGTGCATCAAATGAAGAACTGAAGGTCACCACAAATATGAATGTACAACCTTTGTGCAATACTTAGTAGCCAGAGTGCCAAACCCACTACTAGGAGGAGGATACTGTGCGATATGAAATAAGTGGGGACATAACCCCCATGAGTGCCAACTATTACAGAAAGATTGTCATGCATTTGATCTAATGAGGGAGTGCACGACAAACATGTACATGATTCAATAGGAGAATTTTGTGACAGAAGGAGAAGAGAAGTATAATAATCCAAGAGGATTTAATCAAGGAAACTGAGGAGGATTCAATAGGGGGCGAGGTCAAACAAACTTTGGGTGAGGAGAAAGAGTCCCCATAATATGTTATAACTATAACCAGGTAGAACACTTAACACATGATTTCCAAAATCCCTACACAACATGTACTTACTATCAGGCATTAAAACATGTGATAGAAGACTGCCCACAACTGTTGGAAAAATGGCAGGCTAGAGGGTATCATAACTAGAACCTGAATATTAAAAATATATCAACCAAAATGCAGAATTAAGGAACCAAAATAGTAGTCATTATGTGTGGAGAAACCAAAACAGGGTTGGATTAAACCAATGCAAAGAAATCAGTTGAGTAGTGGGTAAAGAAATCATAAGCACCTACATGAGAATTTGACCCACAGGAAGAGAAAGAGACCTACAAAAAAGAAAGGAAAGAACTTGTGTGATAGGATTGGACAACGTCCACATTAACTACACCATCTATGGGGGATGTGCATCCCATTGAGGATTAGGTCATGGAGAAAGGATCACTGGAGAAGGTAAGCACCTTAGGAAAATTTTTGCAAAGTTACCTCGAGTTGTTCAAAGATGAAAAGGAATTGCATACATTATTATCTATGATCGAACACTACGCTCAAGGAAAGACATTCCGTACTGAAAGGAAAGTAGTGAACCAACTACTGTGCAAGAAAAGAACCAATGGAGAATTTAGGTTCAACACATAGATTGGAGAATATGACATAGACAATGTGATCTTAGACTTAGGGTATGATGTAAATTTGATCCCCAATCAAACATGGGAGATGATGGGGAGCCCAAAGTTAGCTTGGTCACCCATTTAATTGAGACTAGAAAATCAGTACAAAATAGTACCTATTGGAATATTAACAAGAATACCTGTGAATATAGATGGAGTTTGTATTGTCGTATATTTTTAAGTTATTGAGAATGTGGATGACAACCAACCATATCCAGTGTTAATGGGAATGGAATGGGTCTTTTATAACCAATCCATTGTCAACTTGAAAAAGTGTGAGATGATATTTGAAGTCAGAGACCTGAAAGTGATTGTACCCTTATACCTAGAAGAAGGAAGGCGATACATAGAACCAATTAAGAAACATTTCATAACAAGTTAAGCAGAAGGCACGTCGCCATAAATGGAAAATTCGTACGAAAATTTGACAAAACTGACAAAGTTAAATGGCCACATAACAACCCCATATAACGAAGGAACCAAGGACCATCGATATTATTAACATGCAACTGACGTACTACCCAGGGCATGGCAGAACCACAGTGACAGGGGTTCATTATCAGTGAAGGAACAAAAAAATATTTAAACACTTAGCAGAATCACACCACAACATGTCAAATGATTCGTCAACATGACTACCTGTACAAGGACTACAACACAATAAGACTACAGATTAGTGCGTGAAGGACAAGACTACAACTAGTATCTATTTTAAAGGGGTGAATTCGCTAGAGGGGAAGTTTTTCTCCTGTCGTTATTGTTGCATTGAAGCAAGATAAGATAGAGAAGTGAACCAAAAAAATGGGGCGAAAAGAGCTAAGATAAAAAGAGTTGAACAATATGTGACCCCAAGGAGGGACCGCACAAATCCTAGACCGGGTCATAGAGAAAGAATGACTCCACTAAAACTAGGAGGGTCTTCCGCAGCAGCAAGGAAACAAGAAAAGAAACCAATGGAAATATCAAAGGTCAAAGAAGTGGTTAGAGTCCTGACCCGAGCACCATAGGAACAATTTATCTTTAGATTACCTACCACCACAAAAGTGAAATGCACCACAGGTCTAGCTTCAACCCAATGCAAAGTATCCATTGTTGGTGGCACCAGTCCCGACTGACATGAGTAGCGACGAAGACTTACTAGGAAAAATTACCAACCTAAATTATATGTATCACAACATTATAGATGCACAAAGTTCCCAGAATTGGAAAGAGACAAGTACCTATGTGCCACAACAGTCCAAGATTCAGGAGCAATTGTACTCAACCCATATGAATGGGTGTCAGGGCTTGATAGGGAAAGTATATTGAACGTGCTAGAAATCCCACATTTCGGGAGAAGTACTTAAATCAATGCATGTGTGAAGATGTTGCTCAGCTATGTTCATGGCAGTAAAATTTGGATCGACCACTCAATAGATATTAACACCTCGTTGGTTGTGAAAATTACAGGACTACCCCAAACATACGAATATTCGGGCATGCTATTCAACAAGGCATAAGAACGAGCACTTTTAGAGGAAATGAAAGACAAATTCAACACATCAAGGGGAAAGAGGGGACTGGATGTCCAACAAATCAATAATAAAAGGGTAAGGTTTGCAATACAAGTAATAGCATGAAAAATACTACGCAAATGTCGTAGAGATGAAGTACCAACCGTAGTAATTGTTTCCACGAAGAAATGTGTAGAAGGGATCGAGATGAAATAGGCCAATTTTCTCAAAAAATATTTTTTACAAGATTGCACAAAGGCCCAGGAAAAGGGCATTGAGTTCCATTATGCATGGTTATTAATACTAGTTGCACTAGTCAGATGGAGAGAACTAATGTATTACCAATCAATGCTCACATCAGGTAGTCATACCTTAGATCGCATGTATACCAAATTATGGAACACAACACTTAAGAGGAGACAAATTGAGATAAACACTGTATTATTTACCTACTTAGACTATATCATGCAGATCGTGACACACACACCATGCATTCTAGAAGAAACAATGGAAACATATGAAGGCATCATGTGGTTTAGAGACAACATGCACCATATGTATATACAAGCTGGGAAGGACCCAACACAACAATGGATGAAAATGAGCTACATGGTGACAACATCGGAAGTGGGGATAAAACTTAAAGACCGGTATAAGAAGATGCACAAGGCCTGTCAGGGCCAAGGTAAGACCCAGGACGAGGAGAGAAAGAACCCAACAGATAGGGTAGGCCCATCAGACAAAGACGAGGAACAAGAGAAAAATTCCAAAAAACTAGGGGATTGACAAGGAAAAGATCAACCAATAGGAATAGGGGTCACACGTGACACATCAATGACCCCCAAGAAAGGAACTAAAATAAAGGACACTCAGAAAAAAAAGCAGGGAGAGTGCACAAGAAAAATAAGGCACAAATACCACCACGTCGTTCTACATATTAATCGAAGGAGACATGGAAAGAATTGGCCAACAAATGGACAAAACCACAGAGGATATTTGGGAGAAAGAAACCAAGCAACAAGAAGCACACCAAAAGGAGATGCAGGATCAGCTGGTAGCACTCCAATAGATGATGGACACATAAAGCAGTAGGATGCCACATAGGCTAGATGGAGAGGTAGTTGAGGGATGGAACAAGAAACAAGAAGTAATACAATACCAACTAGGGGTAATCCAAAAGATCTCGGGGACAATGCAATTAACACCGGTGCAAGGACTAGGTGCATGACAAACATGTTCGACAAAAGTGACACGGACTGCAAGGTTGGTTCAATTGATCACACTGCAAAAAGTAATTAAAGTTCCAGTAGGGATAGTCGGGTTACCCAACCCAAGAAGTCAAGAGAATTTATAGGGACTAATTCACATGGACTTAGTCGTATCTTATATGAGTAAAAAAGTATTACAGAGTTTGCAAACAGGGATCACGTGGGAAATCTAGTTTCGGGTAGATACTTTAGCCAACGATTTGGACAAAGAAGAAATAGAAAAGGCATAACTGTATAGAAGATAAAACATTGTGCTACAATGATAGTGCAAAGTATAAGAATGAGTAGAAATCACAGAAAAGGCAAAGGGAGAAGAAGAAGAATAGGTAGAGAAATGTAGCATAGAGAAGAGTGAAGCGGAAGGAAAGAATGAGAAATCATTAAACGATAAATATGAGGTAGAAACCAAGGCTTCCAAATCCTTGAAGGAGAAGGAAGAATTTGAACAGATACTGCAAAAAGTTCAAGTAGCGATGTTATCACTAAAATTTCGTCTGCAACATTACATGCAAATGGTCACAGAAATACAACAGTTCCAAACATGTATTAGTTCACCTGTAGCACCAAAAATTCATTTCCAAGAGGCAAAAACTATATAACTGGAAAAAAATTGGGATGCGCTAACTCATTAAAGGAAGCGCTCAAATGGTGCGCATGCCAAAGAAGCCCGTAGAGCGCGCAATGCATCATATGCGCGACTGTGTATGAGAAATGCCACACACTCTTGTGAACGACACATTTATGGTTCTTGTCATTCCCTCAACCACTTATGGACCAACTCCCAACTTGATTTGACCCTCATATCTGAGATGAATCTGAATGGAGGGATAGTCAAGGACCAAAGGGTTTCCTAAAGGGCCCCTTGTTCACAACAAGAACCAGTTGAATAATGCCTTGAAAGAATGCTATAAATTGAGGCCATGGGTGCACTAAGAATTTAAGATTTCTATAGTATTTCTATGATGCCTCAATCCTCCCTTGAGAATCCTATTTTCTCCTTGGAGCATTCTAGAAACATTCCAATAGGCCATTCCACTCACCTCTTGAGGGAATAGGCTTGGATATCTTCACCATTTTCTTTCTTGTTTATCATTGTAAGAAGAGCTATCCAATAGGGAACTCAAGAGCCCTCCCAAGGAGCAAGAGGGGATACATAAGTCCTTCTTTTTATATGGTGTTTTACCAACTAATATAGTTATCCATTGGTGGAATAATCTTGGTCATTTGGTTGATTGATTATGGTTCAAAGTTTCTTATGCATCCTAGTTTTATTTCCTTAGTTGTTTTTAGTTTATTTGCTTGTTTATTTCATGTGTCTGGATTATCTAACTCATGCAATAACCTCTGTCTTGTCTAGGAGGCCCAACTAGACTTGTAATTGCCCTTATTTTTCTCACCCAAGTGACGAAACAGACACAACAGATTGGCAACCATACTGGGGATAAGGTATCAATTTCCTCCCTATTTGGGCTTTTAGAGAACTTTTTTTTGACCCATTTTCCTTGAAGGAACCATAAATGGCCTAGCCTTACCTATCAAAAGCTAAATTTGGAGCTAGATGAGGAGAATTCCACTCAAAATCCCCCCCGACGCATATCAGAACATGCCCGAGTATTTCAACCCACAGACGTGCATTCAGTGCGTTGTGCACCCAAAGTACTTTTGTTTTCTACGCACTGTGCACCAAAATGTCTTCTTTTCTCTGTGCATTATGTGCATTGTGTGCCCACTGCACCTTTGTCTGAACTAGAACCTGTGCACCTGTCCAAAATTTCAAAATTGTAAGAGTTTTTGTGATGATTTGAAGGCCCCTAGCCTTCAAAATATTGTTTTCATGCAACTTGTAAATGCACTAAACTTAGATTCCTTTCCCACATGAAACGTTATTCAAACATAGGCTCTTAGGGGGTAAAAAGAACCATATTTATCCTCTTTTTCTTTTGGTTTCCACATGGATGGCTTGTTTGATTTGTAAACATTAAGTTCACATTATTTGCTATCACATATAAAAACACTTGCATTGGGACCAGAAATCAACTTTAATCATTGAGTATGCTCTTATGTTGCACCATAGAGTGATCTTGAGAATCGGAAAGGTGGTTAAGAGGAAATTTCATCTTCCTTAAAAAAATATTTAGGAGAGGACAAAGCCCCCCTAGGGATCCTCTTAGTTTCTTTTCAAAATCATCTTAAATTTGTAAGGGCCCATACATGCCCACATGTTGCAAAATTAGGATAGTTTTTGAAATTACTTTCTTAGTTTACATCACTAGGGGAGTTTAAAGATCAAAGTAACAAACCCATATGTCCACATGTTAGTTCTTTAGGGATTTTAAAATTCCGCAAGGTTGTACCAGTGCCATCTAGTAAGATAGGTAACCAAGATTTGTAAGGACCACATTAAGTCCACATGTTGCAAATTTACACCTAACTTATTAAAATTTGGCACATTTGTTCACTTTCTCACACAAAAAGCCACTCCTCACTCACACAATTTCATCTTGAATTGTGGTGGTTGAAGTAGGTTTTCTCCGAAGGAATTATGAAACATCCCACTATTTCTTGAAGAAATTATCTACACCCACTTAATTCAAATGAGATTGGTTCACACCCCCAATCTCTCAACCAACCACATCTAAATTTTTTTCTAAAAAATCATTATTTTTTCCTCCACAGGAGGTGCCAAAGAAATTTTTAGTCTAGGTAGGATCTCGGGCGTAGGCATCCAAATAACCCCTTGTTATCTTGTTCTCACATTTTCAAACATTATAAGTTGACAAATAGGGAACTTAAAAATCCTTTGAGTTAAGTGTTCCTAACACCATAAGCCAAGGAGATACTCGTGAAGGGTTGAAGGCCAAGGTCCATTTTTTCTGTGCATCCCCCCTTCAGTCACCCAACTCTTGGAAGGGATCCAGCCCATGACCCATTTTTGACGTAAAAAATCTAAATGTCGCACTTTTATCGAGGTACCTAGTGGCCAAATTTAGGACATCTACCCAAGTGGCAATTGTGGGCTGCAATTACACCTTGATCAGATTATGTGTGGCTATTGGGAAATATCGTCGGCTCTTTCAGGATATGCACCCTCTACCCCTCATTATAACTTATTGTTTCATCCTTCACTAGTTCCTCTTCCAGTGGCTTCAGACCCCATTGTTGAGTGCTCTTGGAAGGTCTAGTGCTATTTGAGAGGAAAGATGATACATCTTTTTAGGACATGAGCATTTGTTTTCTTTGTTCTCCCATGCAGACAAAATCCACCTACCCACATGTATGCTTATTTACAGTTGATTTATGTATGATGCTCATTTGATTACATGCAATTGTGAGATATATTGTGAAGGTCCAAATGATACAAGTCTCTTGTTCATTTATTGCTCTCATCACCATTTTCACACATTCACTTTGCTAGTTGGACATCATAGGGGACCCACAGAATCCTTGTCATTCCAGACACTTGCAAAATCTCCCCCCTATTCTAGGAGGAGCTCCTAGTCTTTCCAACTCACCGGATCAACCATATCACACCCCTGTGAGTGCCACTATTTTGGGATCAGATTTGCTTGGTTCCACCTTACTTGGGTCCAATTGCTAAGGCCATCCATCCACTAGCTCTCCTTCACAAGGAGGCAAGAGGAAACATTATTCTCAAGGGAGAAGTACAACCCCACCAAACCCCCCTCAAGGGTCAGGTCCACTACCTGCTCACACCATGGCTGGAACTAATCCTCCACCGCCACCCCCCATGCCATATTTTGCATCTCTCAACATTGTTGATTTTATTAAACTCATGAATGATCCCATATTACATGACCCCACATGGCCCAATATGCCTACTAAACTACCTTCATATATTCCAAAATTTGAAGGAAAATCGGGGGAAAATCCCGCCAACCATGTCATGACCTTCCACTTATGGTTCTCTTCAAACAACATCATGGATGACTCCATCTTCCTGAGGTGATTTCAATGCACACTCACCACTCCATCAGCCAAATGGTATGTGGATGAAAAATGAGGGTCCCATGTGACTTTTGAATCCTTGGACAAAGCATTCTTGTCCTTCTTTCAACTACTAGTTCATCATGACACAGGTATATAACTTATATTCGAGTGCAAACAAACCTCAACTATGCATATTTCCTACCAAATTCATGAATGGCATCGACGACGTAGTTTATGTAAAGAAGAAACCACCAAAGAACAACACCTCAATTGGTTTCTCAAATCACTCGTCTCTATACTTGCCAAAGATGTGGCATCTACCTTCCCCCAAACCATAGAGGAATCCATCAGCAAAGCTCAACAGTACGACCTCATTTATTCTCAGTTCGATTACTTATACACCATAATACCCGATGCCCCGAGACCCATACCATTTGGCTAGGACAAACCTGGGATGTCTCACGTGGTAGATGGATTTATTGGTACCACAACACACAAAAACTCGTACATCCAATCACCACCTATGTATGGTACACCCCAATATTCGTCGATATATGGAGGGTCATCTTATTACCCTACTCCCCTTTACCAACAACCATATCTTTTTGCTCTCCCTTCACCCATGAGTGGATCCTTGTCGGGACCCATCATGCGCCCGACTTCTCAACCAAGTTCAGGTACCCCTTCTACCTCAGCTTATAACCTGGGAATTGATGAAAGCACTACGCCTTCCCATGCACCTTAGATATTGTTTCCACAAAATAATCCATATTTTCCATTTCCCATTCCCCCCCAGCCAATTGCTCCTCCACACAAACAACCACACGTCGATGTTAACTTTGTTGAGCCCTCTCCCATTCAACAATTTCATACTTTTGAAAAATTCAATACAGAAAATCTGGCCCATCAGTCGAATAATTCCAAGAAGAAAGAAAAAAACTGAAATAATAATAACCCATGACCAGGGGGAAATAACCCCCAACAAAACCAACCTACCAGGGGCAACCCGAATCAGGGTAACCAGAACCCCCAAGGGGACAATAACAAAAAATGCCAATGGAGGAAAAATAATAACAACCTATGGACTAACTTCCCTTTCACTCTTTGCGGTGACCATGGTCATTATACTCACCATTTCCCCCAAATTTATGACTTCAAATGGATGAAATATTCCATGAACGCACCACGTCGTCTAGTGTTGCCTACCCCTCAGCAGGACCCACAATAGTATTTGCAGCAACCACCCCCGGTTGTGTTGCAAAACCCTATTCCACACCAATGTGTGATGAATACTCAATAGGAGGTACATCCTGCCCCACCACAAATGGGATAGTATCAAAACCCTGGAAACCCAGTGGATCGCAATATCATCCTCACTAGTGAAGAAGAAATTCTTCTGCAAACACGCGATCATCAATACAACACCCCCCCTAAATGTACTCCCACCACCATGGAAGAATATCCAACTACAGTAGGACAACCCTTAATGATTCCATGCCCTAACAATGAACCTGCCATTCATATCCCTCGCATCCTGTTACGAGTAAATGTCAACAACCCTAAGGCTAGGGCGACACATAATTATAGTCTGGTTGATGACTTGGCATAGTCCCCTACAACCATGTCTAGTTTGGAGGTTCTCCAAACCTGTCCCACTCAATGGAAATCCTTACTTTCCTCCTTGGGGGAAGTCAACCCAGCTAATATTAGACTCATCACATTTGATCTATATAGTAGGGAACCTCGTCTCCCCGCTTTGGTAGCTTTCCAGATACTAGTCAAGATTCGAAACATCACGGTTCATCGGTGTATCATTGATGAAGTTTCATCCAAATGCATCATGTCCAAAATTGTATGGAAAAAATGTGTCTCCCCTAATATAGTACCATCTTCCATCACTTTGAGAGCTTACGATGGTCGACCATCCTCCCCTGAAGGGCTCTTTCAAAAATTCCCCGTCGAACTTGGGGGAAAAACCATCCTCATCGACATTGAGGTTATGAACACCTCGCTCGATTAAAATATCTTGTTTGGTCGTAGCTACATGTATGCTATGAAGTTAGTGGCATATTCTATGTTTTGAACAGTGATGTTCCCCCACAACAAAAAAATCATCACATCGACCAAGTTTCACATTACAAGCCTAACCACTCCTCCAACATCGATAACATCTTACCTCTTGTTTGCGCTAGTTTTGACGTGTATTAACTCATGGACATGGCCCCCAGAATTTTCAAGGACCCATCCTTGTTAGGGGCATACCATGGAGCACCACCACTCATACACCCCTCAACACAAGTGTGTGTCATATCTTCTAATGGAACCGAAACTAGAGATACCATTCCTCCCACTCAGGCTTCTCCACCCCTCGACATCCCACCAGTTGAAGAAATTCTACCTCAAGAATTACCTGTGAACCCTACAACACCACTTGTCCCCGATTTCACCCTTCCCTAGGGGAAAATATTGGTTTGGGAGACCAGTCCCCAATCCATCACTCAGATTCCCTTCTTCTACCCCCCACCGAGAGTACAATCATTTCAGGTAGCTGCGATACTTACCCTTCCCAACATGGTTCTCACCATCTCTGTATGGTATCTACACCCACCCGCGATGGTTCCACAACCATCCCTCCCTCCTCAGTCAGAGGGAATCTCGATGTAGATTCCAGTACTAACTCTGGCCACACCACCCTCACCCCCAATTTCCAGCATAATTCCCACAACTGGGGGAGGATGGAAGAAGAAAGATCCCACCACTCCACTTCTTACTCGAGTTCAACCTCCTTGTGCACTCTACGAAAGAGAGGGACACCCCACTAATATATTTCATTTCCTTCCTGAAATACACAATCTGATTCAAATCCCTCGAGCAACCCCATTTTTCACCACTTCACCAATCACACTCATCATTTTCCATCACTACCTTAGTTTCACCAGACACTAATGACAATACGCCAAACCTTTCAGCAAGAGCCTTCTCCACCACCACCTTCGGGTATGCATATCACTAACATCCATTATGTCTCAACCTAAATCCCCAAACATATGAGATTCCCTTGATCTCTTTGTCATTCACTTTCTCATTTAACATACCAGTGTCCTTTGATCATTGAATATAGGCATTGTCAAATAAACCTTATTCAAAATCATTCAACCACCTCACCTCATGTAATGCAAGTGACTCCCCCTATCCCTTCTACAAATACTATTGACATCACCTCCCCTAAAACTGAGTCACTTCCCACACCTCCATGGTTCATGGATAGATTGTCTAAGGATATTACCCCAAATCCTTCCAATTCTCCGATTCATTTCCCCTAGGAAATCTTACCCCCTAGCACAGTTTACAACCCACAGTGTCTGGACATTTGGTTTATGTTAAGCGATCCATCACACCATAGTTTTGATATCCCCTCTAGGTATTCACCACTTGAAGACAATCACAAAGTGACAATCACCAATGTTACCTCCCTGGATCCCCTATATTCTCGCATTTTCCACTACGACGAAGATATCCTGGAGGAACTCCCTATCCCCGATTTCCCATGGAATGCGCTAAACCATAGAGCGTTTTTTCTCTCACGGGAATCCTTTAACCCTCAAACTCCTGTAATCCTCAAAACTCCTCCAAACACTCTTTTCAATTCACTATAGCAGTAGGTACAAATGAGGTGGCATTGTGGGCCCCACAGCCATATATAGTCCCTTTTTCCAAACTTCCACACTCAGTTACAAGAGCTCATAGTCTCTATTTTTCGATCTGTCTTCAACCATGGGATCAGGGTCGCGCTACTTACACAGTCACATTCCTCGAGTCACCATCTGCACTCAACCCAGAGGGAGAATTTTTCTCAAATCACATCCAGGTATGCATGCTCATGTTCAAAATTATCAAATAATTGTTATATGTTCTTTATCTCCAGGTGTTGTTCACGTTGGGTATTCAGTTTTAATTTGTGCAGGTACTTGGTCATCACAAACCAATGCATCCCCTTCAGGTATATGATCGACATTGGCATGTAATCATTCCCTATGAATCTCAGTTACATCTCCCAGTCACACCCTCCAACATTCGCCTTTAGGGTACCTACATCTAGCTCTGTAGTACCGTCACCTCTACTACATTTTGATACTGTCACCTAGTAGCATTCTCCCCACATGAGTTGTCCCATTTATAGTCCCCCTTTGAACTTTGAAACTCATGCTACCTTCACCCCCTAGGGATGGGAGTCCTGATAATCTTATGCATTTCCGAGAATCAACCACATACTCCTCATCATTTTTCTAGATTTCCCAATGGACTCCCAGGTTATCACATCATGGTTCTATTTCGACTGTGCCTCCACAGTATCATTAACCCTCCATTCCATCCACAATCATCTTTCCCATCTACAGATTCCTCTGCATTCATTTACCTCATATAGAAACCCACCCATGGGCCCCCCACCCTCCACCAATTCTCCACTCAACTTGCGCCCTCAAAAGCCAATCCATCTTGCACTGGGGCACCCATTTCTGTATTTGTACACTCATCCCAAATTATTCTTTATTTATTTGGTAATTGTAAAAATCCTTTACTTCTAGCCTTTACTTAGCTTTTTGTTGTCACCCTTGACAACCTTCTTTTTCTGGCAAAGCAAGCCATGTCACCCTTGGTTGGGGCATTCACTATCATCTACTCATGTTGACATCGTGCATAAACCTCGAGTATCCCACAGTCCATATACCCCTGATCTCTAAGTTTTTTCACTTTGTCATCCATCTAGCACAATTTAACCCCATGTCTAGTCGTCCCTCTGATGCTAGATACAGTTTCACAGTTGTTTCCAATCATCCTTCAAACATACCCCCAACCAAGGGAAGTTTTGAGTCTCACAGCATCTTGACTTCGTTCATGTTCCCTATCGGTTCCTGATCTTATCTAGTGGATTTCATGAAGCCCTTTGATTCTTGGAGTCACGTCTCCCTTTCTGTCTACATCAACACAGTTTCCATAAGGGCGACAGTATATTGACTCTCATTACCCTTACAATGAGGAGTCTTGGATGACACATAGAGAACCATCATTGCTCTCTGATGACGTTGACCCCCATAACATTTTACTTCAACAAAATTTCATGTTACGATGGGTCTTACTATGCGACTATTGCATTTTTTTTATACCAGCCGAAGATCTATGAATTTGTTAGGCCATCAATGCCTATGAGTCATCAACACTTTTTACAGGCGTCCTTGCCTCGTTTCAGAGTATATTCACCATCAGAATTTTCATTTGTCGTTATCAAACCGCCTCGGAGGGCACTGCAGTTATCTACATCAATAGTCAATTTTAGTTACTATCTTACATTTTGAGTTACATGACATGAGCATGGGGCATGCCCGCCTCATTTGTATACTACTTTTCTTTTCTCTCTCTAGAGAAAGATTTGGGTCCCACAGTTTCCCCTCCCCCTCCAACAGATTGCTTTTACAGTTCCTATCAGCACTCTTCCTTACAATGGTACTCTCAGTAGAAGAAAATTTGATGTATTTCGGCTATATGTATTCTCCTAACCTCACACATTAGGGGGAATCTGTTATCACTAAAATTTCATCTACAACATTGCATGCAAATATTCATAGAAATACAGTAGTTCCAAACACCTATTAGTTCACCTAGGACACCAAAAAT